>VXBU01014346.1:31604-83775 GCA_013400315.1 Bombycilla garrulus | reverse complement strand
CCCGCAACAAATGGGACAAAAATTCAATAGGTAAAGAGAACAAAAGGGACACCACCCCAACCCCCCACACCTAGTTAGAACCAAAAGGTGCTGCACAGATCTATTCTTTATGAGATGGTATCTGTTGGAAATAGATGTTTCTAGCATAATTTGTGTCTAAATGTCATTATTTTTAGATAGCTTAAAGTTAGCCTGGGTTGTATACCTAGAAATCAGGAGAAAGTTTCTTTCTCTCTTACATTATTTGCAGAATAATGATACACTCTTATGTAAGTGAACAACATTCTTTTTCTCTTTAAGCTGAGTGCTCCATCACAGGCAGCTCTCATTTCACAACATTTGATGGACGTCATTTTACTTTTCTGGGGATTTGCCAGTACATTTTGGTAAAAGGCACTGGAAAAAACAAATTCACAATCACTTTACAAAAAGCCCCTTGTGGACAGGTAAGCCACATTTTTTTAAAATGTTGAAACAATCAGGTCCATCTATATTTCAGGCAATCTTCTATAAATTCTAGTGTAAACTACTTTGTTATGTTAAACATAAAATAGAAACTGAAACCATCTTAGAACTTTTTTATTTATTTAATTGTTCGTGTTGCTACATGTTATATTACCCCTTGTAAAAGCTATTGAAACTTTATAGGGATCAAGTCTAAAGAGGTACTAATTTATGAACATTAAAGTTGTATAAACACCTTTAGTTATGGTACCAACAGAGGTCAGCCTTTGGAAAAGCTGCTGTTGGCAGCACTGTAGGTTTAATAAATCATTATTTAGGCAAGAATTTGTTCTCCTTTTTTTTTTGGTAGCTTTAGATTTTTATTTGATATGTTATAACATATTTAATTTGTTGGAACAATGCTTTTTAGAAAACCATCTATGAGACTAGGCACCACACATATTGTTTGAAAATATTTTGGCAGACATTCAAAAACAGGCTTCAGGATTAAAAGTGCTTATAAAGAGTACTTACCTGTGAGAGTGGATTTAATGATACAGTTAGGCTCTCAGGAGAAGGGGCTTTGAGACTGTGACTCTCAGCTGACCATGTGCTGAGGACATCTGAACACCTCAGCAGGGAGCAATGCCCAGCTCTGGGACTGCCTCTCATGTCCTCCCTTCAAAAGGAAGGATTGACTATGAGCTGGTACCTCTCTGCCTTCCTTGTAAGCACCTCCTTCTCCTGCATAGATGTTGAGACAGCTGTTTCTACATTTCAGGTGGCCTCAAGCATGAAATAGTTGGTTAGGTAGCTGCTGAGAAAAGAGGTTGCCACTGGTAATAACCCTTTGTACAGCTCTGGGCATCTTGAAAAGTTTCTGGATGAAAACAGAGGAGTCCCTAGGGAGCATAAGATGCTTGGTTTCAGCTAATTCTATGTTGACTTTTGTCCTGTATTTAGGTTCATAAATTCTGCCTGGGTTGCACACTAAAATGATGTGTGTGACATAGTTTATAGGTCACATTTTTTCCATAGTCAGATATTTACAAATTATTGTAATATAATACTGGAGAATTTATGTCCTTTTTGTCTGTAATCAGAGATCATCACTACATTTCAAGGTGAGAAACACCTTCATGTGTGCCAAAGTTTGTTTTTCCTGCATTGCTGCATTTGTGCTCTGGTTGCAGCAGCTTGATTTAGGATAGTATTAGACTCTTACTCTGCCAATGGTTAACGCATCAATGAGCAGTACCCAGGGTGGCCATACAAATACGGAATTTTGAACCCAATATAAGTACTTGGGGACCTCTGTCCACTTACTATGATAGTGCCATAATAGCTAAAATGCATTCTCCTAGCATATAGAGATTATGCATAAGCAATGTTTTATGATGTTGTGCATACAATTTTGAGTGCATTGTTTAATGCTTTGAGCAGTTTACAACTGAATTACCCGATGATCATTCTGATATTTCCTTTCTATATGCTTTTTTTTCCCATTTTCCATGGTAATATTAATGTCATTGCCTGTTTCTGATGGTGAAACTTGTTTCTACTTAGAACTTTGACCACGCCTGCATTGAGTCGATAACCTTAGTTCTTGAAGATGATGTGAGGAAGCAAGTAACTCTCACAAGATATGGTCAAATCCAAACTGTCCGTAACCAAGTTTTTGACCTCAATGGTAAGAAGTGTGTGGAGAAGAATATTACCAGAGTTCACATTCTGTTTTTTATATGCTCCAAAACTTTTAAGTTATATCAGTCTCTGAAAGAGGAATTCCTTTAAACATAATTTCTAAAAGCATACAATCACTTACTTCTTAGAACATTAGTAATAATTATAGAAATTTGCTTTTATCATCTGTGAAACAGCTCTTCATTATGCCCTCATTTCTTTGCATTTCTTATCTTACAGAGTACCTAGAAATTCCACTCATTTTGTTTGTGTTTAGGGGGAGAGAGGTAAGAAAAAGAAAGGAGGCAAAGAGACGATGCTAAGGTCTAGCTTGTTCAAAGCTTTTTAGACTAAATAGAATGGAATAGAATCCATGTGGTCCATAGGATCTATATTGATTTCACTGCTGACTTACACTGTGATTTCAAACAGGTTACTTCACATTTTTGGAAAGGATAGTAAAACAAATCAGCCTTAAAAGCATGTAACAAAATTAAGCACTGAAGGTAGAAATTATATTTCTAAATATTTACATTTACAGTGACCAATTAATGGAATTTTAGTCTCTTTCTAAAAGAGTAAAGTGAGAGTAAAGTTCTTACCCCGCCTTCAGCAAAACAGGGTTTAGGAATCCTGTGCTAGTGATTGCAGTTGTCTTTGTTCATTGAATTTGTACAGTCACAGCACTACTTTTAGAATTCATATTCATACCTCCTATGGCAATGAGCTTCATAGCTCAGTTATGCTCTGTGTTAACAATTCTGATTCATAATTTGATTGGTAACATCATTTTATTTCTTTTAAATTAGTCCCTATTCACTTTCTTGTCTCTTTCCACAGTCTGCAACAAATATAATCTATAAAAAATATTTTTGTGTCACATTCTTGTTATTTGTGTGCATCTAGTAAGTCTGATCCCCTGAGGACATCTTTAAGGATTTTATCTTCCTCTCTCAGTTTATGCACCTGAGTTTGTGTGTGTGTGCATGGGTAGAGGCTGCTTATGAAGGTAGATCTACTTTAGGCCTTCAGCTTCTAGTAGCCAAACAGTGTGTAGCAAATGAATGCTGTGACTGAAATTTCCATTTCCTCACATAATGGATTTGGTGGGAAGGAAAGCTGGGAAATTGATAGGGGCTCAGTTACAGTCCAAGGAAGGAGCTATACTGATGTAATATCAATAGTAGTAAGAGAGAACCTTCTCTCCAAAGATTCAACACACTTTACAGATATCTGTTACTTACTCTTATAATATCACTGGAGACCATGAAACAAGGGGTTTCTTGTCTCGCCTTCTCATTGCCAGAGGCTTGCAGTTGTATTACTTTCTTCTAAAATAAAAAAATAAATTAAAAAACCCCAAACCAAAACAAAACAAAAAAAAAAAAAAAAACAAACCGAAAAAACAAAGAGAGATGCAAGCATGGTTTCTAGATAACTCACACATAAAAAGGGTGTGAGATTTTTTTACTGTCAACAGTAGCTAGAATTCCTGATTTGTGTTGGTACTGGAAGTAAGCTCAGATGCTGAATGTGTAAGGATATTTGGCTGATGGTGAGGTTGTGCATATTTTTTTCATTTTATTTCAGTTTTACTTTTTTTTTTGTTTAATTCATAAACCAGTAAAAGCTGGAAGTTTGGTTTCAGTGACTTTGTTTTTCTTCTTCTTTTGCTGTGCTCAGGGGCTATTGAAATTCAGAATATATCTTCTTTCTTTGTTCAACTGAAAACTAGTTTTGGTTTGAAGATACTATTTGCTAAAGATGGAGAGAGGATCTATGTTCAAGCTGATGTCAGATGGAAGAGAAGAACATTAGGACTATGTGGAACATACAATGGAAATTTAAGAGATGATTTTCTGTAAGTTGCATGTTGTACATTTATATCATGTTTAATAACATGCGAAAAGTTCTGTTGAACATAATCATCAGATTATTTAATTTAATTAACATGTTCAAACCTTATTAAACTAATACAAAATGTCTTAATTAAAATGGTAGTCACTTTTATAAATATGAAAGTAAAAAATTTAGGCATTCAAAGATGTTTTGCTAAGAAATTATAGAAAGCTACCCTATTTTTTAGAAGTTACTGGATGTTGATATTATTTGAATGCACTTTTCCCTTTCTTGTAGCTCCCTTATCTTCAGACCAAATATGTAAGCACTGGGAAAAAGTGTGGGTGATAATACTTGTATCTTCCTGACATGGCTGACATTTATTACTGCTTGATTTTCCTCCCCAAATCAAGTTTTAATGTAATTCTGAAGCACAGGAATATTTTAATTAGAAGGGTACTTTCCTTACTTTTTAACCTTATTTCCTCCAAATTTCCTCAAGCTGGGATGTCAGAAAACTTGTATGCACATCAGACTTGGAGTGTAGGAACATTTTCACATGAATAAAATATTGAGGAAAAAGTTTCACATGCTCTCTCTTCTTTTATACCTCGGAGATGGAAATTCTTTTGGCACGTTGACTGTTAAATGTGACTATGCATCTAGCCTTTTTAATGAACTTGCATCCTCACCCATGCAGACCCTAAGGTCAGTAGATTGCTTGAAGTGTTGATATTTTCCTTTTCAGATCTCCAGCAGGGATGATAGAAGGGAGCCCACAACTTCATGCCAATGCATGGAAGGTTTCCTCAGCTTGCTCCGTGCCTATCAATATTCCTGTGGTGGATCCCTGCAATGTGAATCAGCAAAATTGTATGTTTTCAAATGGGAGTTTGGACTTAACTGTATCTTATTATTATGGAACAGTTTTTCTTTTCTCTGTATAAAAGTTGCACAGACATGTATTTCAGCTTCAGGTTTAGATGTGCACTTTTTTTTTTCCTCTTTTTTTTCTTTTTTTTCATTTTTTTTTTATTAGGCAAAGACCATTTCTCCATACATTTAGCATGTAAAATGAAGTAAATTAAGTAAGTACTTGATAAATAAAAGCTAGTTGGTCCTTTAGTGCTGGGTGTACTGGCTATGAGTACTAAATTCTGCTGTCTACTGTACATGCATATATTTAGCTATCTGTGGTCCTGTAAATTATGCCAGTTGAGAGGAAAGATGTGATGCGTGTTTGTAGATTGTTAAAGAAGTACAGGAAACAGGGTTGAGATCAAAAGTCTCTGATTTCTCCATGCTTATTGCTTTAAAAATTTCTTTATCCTCCATGTTCTCTGACAAAAACTGATGCAGACAATCTGAGAGCCTTGAATTTGTTCAAATTCCTGAGCAAAGATTTAGTTTTGTCTGGTTTGCATGCCTGTGGTTTGTGTTGAGCTTTCACTGCCTCCTTTTTGCATTGCTGTTTTTTCAATTAATAAAGACAATGGGTAGACTGTAATTGCCAATTATGACAGAATATAGTCTAATATTTTTAATATTTCAGACATCAGATCTCACTAAGGATGTGGTATGTATCCATATTTAAAGCCTGTTGAAGTAAGCCTAGAATAACAACAAATCTCTAACAATGTGGGGCATTCTAGGAGTTTTTATGCCTTCTTTGTTTTCTGTCTCCTAAAGACAGCCAGTTCTCTGAGCCAGATCAGCTCAGCGCTTTCAGGCCTCACTCTCAGTTCTGTGCTAATTCAGTGAAGGTGGAGTTTGACATAAATGTGAGCTGCTTGGAGCAGGAGGGTGGACTGCATGATTTTCCAAGGGTCTTTTCCAGCCCAAATTTCCCTATGATCCTCTAATAATCACTGTGAAAAAGTAGTGGATTTTAAAGTGATCCACACCATGCTACAAGCACAGGCATCCTTTCCAGGTCTGAGGTGATACTGACCTGATTCAATTAAAAAAATAGATAAATGATTGTTTGTTTGGTTAACTATTTTTTTAGCTTAATTTTCAACTGAGTCAAGTTCACTCCTTGAAACTAGTTTACTGAGAGAGTCCATAAAATGTGAAATTCTTCTATCAATGTTTGTATGTGGAAATGAACATTGAGGTAGAATGGGAGGTGCATTCTTTTAGCAGCAAAAATGGCTTAAATATAATGCACATCACAGCATTCCTTAGCTATTCCACCACACATGGTGCTTCAGTGGCCGGAGGGCTGGAGGAGGGCTTGTTGCTACTACAGGTTGTATGGCAAGCTTGGGTTTTGCATGCCCTCAAGCTCTGCTTTGTAATACTTCCTGAGACCACATGCCAGGAAGTACATGGCCATTGTTGATGTTAAAGCTAAATGAATGTCAAGAAGGAAAACCATGTTCCAAGCTTAGGGGGATTCTTTTAAATATTCTTTTGAAATATTTTATTTTGACATTTATATTTCCTGTGCTATAAGAGGAAGGGACAACTGTTTTAGTACAGTTATTTTTATCTTAAGTGGAATTTCCTGTTGAGGGAGTTACTTGTATTATCAATTTTAAACTATAGAATTTTACAGAAAGACATTGTATGCAAGTATTTATCGCACAGCTGGCTATGTTTGGTTTTAATATTCCATGCTATTCATTTGACTCAAACTGTTATATTAAAATGGATCTGGCTAAAACAATGTCACCTTTTCTTAGCTGGGTATGCATCTCACTGTGATATCATCAACCAAGACGTTTTTGCTCCCTGCCATGCCTACATCAGTCCAGGGTTGTACTACCAGCTCTGCCGCTTCGACGCGTGCAAATGTGGAAGTAGCTGCTTGTGCAACGCTTTGGCACACTATGCTTATGTCTGTGGCAAGCACGGCGTCATTGTTGACTTCAGATCTCACGTTTCTTACTGTGGTGAGGAACATTTCCATAATGGAATATCTTTTAGAAATGTGTAAAACACTACAATTTTCATTCACTCCACAAAATACAGGGGTTGGCTTCTTTTTCCTGGAAACTAGAATTGGTCCATGGTGTAATGATGCACTGGGGGAGAATGATAACAGCCTTTACATTAGGCATCTGAGCTGGGGCCCCTGAGCTACCTCACAGGTAGTGTCTGCCCTTTCTATTGGTCACAGAGAGAAATGGAATTCTTTCTTTGAAGCCCTAAGTCATATGGAAGCCCCTATTGGGATACTGTAGCCAGGGAGTGGCAAGAGTAGAGCCATTCCCTAGGGGAAGGCAAGCTGGGCTGGCAGGGGCTCCCTTGGGTGAGCAGAAGGGTGGGAGTATCATGAGATGTAAGGGACTAACAAAAATTATTGAAATCCAGCTCCTGTATTTGTTTCAAAGCCATATAGCAGTGCCTCAGCCTTAGCTGGACCATTCTTACCCTCTTGAAAGCCTGATTTACTAGATAGATGCCCAGTTTAACATTTAGAAAGAATAGAAGGGTACTGTTTACAAAACAGATGATTCCGGTCAAATAATTATTGTAACAGAAACCCACTTTAATGTAAATATTTCTAACTCAAGAAATTGGTAAAATAGCATATTTTTCTCATGTTTTTCAACTAAACCCAGTGCAGCAAGAGACCATTTTGCTTTGATTATTCTGAACTTCCATGAATACACTGCTTTGTTTTCTATTTTTCACATTTTAAGAGTATGTTGTTCTCCCTTCTTTCTCTTTCCTCCAGCTGTGATGTGTCACAGTGGTATGCTTTATCATCAGTGCTCTTCTTTTTGTAAACATTCCTGTGCTTCACTTTCTATGGCAAATATCTGTGCTGATGACTGTGCAGAAGGATGTAATTGTCCTGATGGCAAATATTTTGAAGAGTCAGTCAACTTTTGTGTATCAATGTAAGTAATAAAAAAATAGAATTTATGTACATTTTCCTATTTCCAGCAAGATTTAAAGTACCTTTTCTGCTGTTTCCATCAAGATGTAGACTGCCTTAAGAAGAAAACAAACTGTATGTGAAGATTTAATCTGTCTTACTAATCAATAGTGAGGCCTCATCTGTTACTCTGTGTACGTACATATGCTTCACTTTAGAGCAGGTGTGTCAAACTGCTTTGGAGAAGGGTAGAGAAACTTTTTAAATTCATGGCATAGCATTTCCATGTGAATACCTTGTTTTTAATGCTTAAAAAAAAAAACAAAACAAGAAGGAATCTATAAAGCAAAACTCCACAAAGTAAGAGATAGTGTGGGAAGAGTGGCTAGAAGTGTCCTTTTTCTCTCACAATGCAAACCTCCTCAGTTAAATGGGAGGAAATGGTCAATGAGCGGAAATAGTTTTTGTATGTTGCATACCCAAAATTTTACAGCTTACACCATGGGTAGTTACAGAGTAATTTCTGTTCATTGCAATATATATTTTGGGAAGATCAGTAAAGTTCATACTGTAGGGAAAAAGACTGTTTTAAACTATTCAAGAGTGTGAACTAACTTCTTATTCGCATATTTTTTCATGGTTTCAAGGTAATTCTGTTGCTGCTTCTCATCCATCTGGGTTTTATCACAGACTTAATGTATTTTGCTATGATAATTGCTCTATCTCGTGATTTTAACAATACTTTGAATGGGAACTGCATGTTTTCATTCTACTTGCATAACTTGAGAAGAAAATGTCCTTTCTATTAGAATAATGCACAGAAACAGCAAATAAAAAGTACAGAGATTGATGAAAATCCTGGCACTGTTGAAGATGATATGAGTTTTGCCACTGACTTCAATACAGTCTGAGTGTCCTCTTTAAGTTTTTGTCTTTCAAAGAATATTGTACATATAAGGACTGAGTTAATGAATTAAGTTAATGTTAGATGAGACCTGCATATCATAATAGAGGGCCCTTAAACCCCATTTCATCTTGCTTTTCTACCTAAATGCATGAATATTTTTTGACAGATCTGGCTGTCATTGTCATTACAAAGGCAAGGCCCTCCAGCCTGGAGAAATCCTTCCTACTCCAACAGGCTCCTGGTAGGTTGGAATACAAGAGTTTTAACTTTCTTGTATCACAGTTTGGACACTACTTTAAGTGGTTTGAAAATTTTTCTCATGTTGACTGAAAGTTTATTGTATCAAGACTTTTGGGGTTTTTTTTTGCACACTTAGTAAAAGGGAGCCTAGTATAAATTGGATTATATACCTCATTATTTTAACAAAATACCTGGAAAATTCTGTTAGCCGTGGTGGATAAGGTTATACTGCCTGCATTCGAAATCACCTGGCCTTCCATTCTCACAGGGATGACATACTCAGCTTTATTTTATTTCAGTAGAAGTTAGGAAATTACATAGTACATTAACTAGGAATTTAGGCCCTCTCTACAGATCAGGAATTAGAAAATTCAACAAAATGTTGAGCAGAACTCAAAAGTTTTGGATTTTAATCTTATTTCTCCACCTAATTCCTATTGCTTAAATTAGGTTGAATTATATAATCTTTTTTAACATGGTGGTTACAAAACATTTTTCCCTTGAATAAACATGGGTTTCCTTTTCTTTTCTAGTCAATGTTTGAATGGAACAGTGAAATGTATTGAAGCCACTACAGAAAACATAGGTAACAGTCTTGTCCCATATGAAAGTTGCACAAATAGAGAATTTGATATGGAATAGTAATTTGGTTTTCTCCTCATATATATTTAAATTACGAGATACTTTATATCACAACATATTTAGAATAGGAGTTAGGAGCACAAATAGTCTTGGGGTTTTTTCCCTCTTTTTCTGTAGCACAAATTGTACTACTGAGTCACTTAGGAAATTAAAAGAAATAAATAATTGCATGTAACATTTAGGTCAATGTGCTCTTATGGGAATATCTATATTTAGGCTCACTGTCCACGTTTAGGAAGCTTCAAGATCTCTATTTCTAGAAAGTAATTTTTAATGCAATTCTAAGGGATTTAGAAATACCTTAAAAATTATGCCACTTCTAAGGGTTTTTTCTGCCTAACGTATAATGGCTCCATCATTAAGAATGGACTGTGTGTGAGATCCAGGTTGCATACATCCAGATGCTTAATATTAATAGGTTTTTACATTAGAACGAAATTCATTTTATATGTCTGTAATATAGAATATGTTAGAATATAGAACAGATTGTTACTCAGACTGCATTCTTATATGAACTGTAATGTAACCTCCCTTTGCATCAAAATAAATAGATTGTGAACAAAACCAAATAGAAAACCTTCAGTGTAAAAGAACAGTTGGTCTTATTTAATGTTCATTTTCCATTTGAAGTTCACATATGCCCTGAAGGAAAAATCTACTATGACTGCAGATCTCCTGTGCCTGGGTTACCAGCAGCGGGTGTGAATTGTGGGATCTCTTGTGCAAACCTTGCCATGAACTTCTCCTGTGTCCCCTCACCACCCTGTGCAAGTGGCTGCATTTGCCCCCCTGGGTAAGCTTCAATGGAACAAACTGGAGCACAAGCCAAATGCATATTTTCCACAGTTCAACTCTGCAAATTGTTCTTTTACTTTTTAAATTCCAGTGGTATCACACTTCTAATTTTGAAACTGTTGTTCCATAAATTGTCGCAGATGCACAGTAACAGCTAAAAGGCCATCAGATATCCAGCTTACTACCATTCCAATTGGCTAGTATTTGGGACTGTCTGGACAGGAGATGACTTCCACCACTTGCACAGTATAATTTATTTGAATGTAAAAGCAAAGATGGCAAAAAAATTGTATATAAACCATCTGCGCTTCTGCTTATTGCTGCCCAAGTCTTTGCCTCACCTAAATTTCTACTCAGGCTTATAATGTCGAATCCAGCTTGGGGCCGGGAGGGCAAGTATATGGACTGGTTACTGCCCTATCTCCCTTTGTTCCCTCTGTCCATTTTTTTGTTTTCTCAGCTTGTGTGTTTGGGTTTGGTGCCCAGAAATGGTTTGCCGAGCTTGGCAGGGGTCAAATCCAAGTATAAAATCTAAAAACTTCTGTTGTAGTTTGTGTCAGGAGCAATCACCACTCCCTCCATTTGTTTCCATTCCCTCCCCGACACCTCCTGTGTGCGCTTTCAGATTGAGGAGTCAAATATACTGTGCAAACTGCTGTAACTGCTGCTCATCTAAGGTGGAGTGCTACCTTTTTTCCCTCAGCTTTCCATTTTATTTCACTGTGTGTGTAGCCAGTGGTCTACTGACAGTGTATCAGTTGTGCACAAATTAGAGTATAAATGAGACTGTCACCATTCCACCATTCCCCTTCCAGCACCTTGTTCATAGATGACTAAGCACTGGTGAAGGTACAGAGTCCAGGCATAGCTATTTAAGATGTCACTAGTTCTTGCCTGGTATTCTGTAGTCCTCTAAAACCTCTGCCTCAACTGAGAACTTAGCTTTTGGGACCATTAGTGTTGTGGGAATAAACAACTATTTTTAACACAAAAAGTGCATGAATCTGTAAAACTAATAAACCAGTAATAAACTGAGACACCCCAGTGATATTTGCATGAAATTAAACTAGCAGTGTTGACTTGAAAGTTCATTTGAAAATCTGAAGAAACTAAAAAGTTAAAAAAGAGAGCTAAAGGCTTGCTCTCACAGTCATACCGTTTCAAATTGAGCCTTACTTGATTATTTTCTGAAATACAACTGTAAGAGGAGCACAGACAAGCAAAATCCTAAGTTTCTGTCAAATAATAGAGTAAAACAGATTCATTATTTTTATTACATAAGAGAATAAACACCTTTTTTGCTATTAGGTTGAAAAGTAAGTGTATAACACTCAGTGCATTTAGTAATGTTCTCATTGTTAAATTGTACTTAATTATGCCTTTCGGCCTCATGGTTCCAAAAAGCAAGTATGGCTTTTAGCTAGGAAGGGGCCAGCTGTATTATCTTAAAAATTAGTTTCAAAAGGTCTCTTTTTTATGCAAGAAAATGTTAAACATATATCTCCTGTTATTAACTCTAAAGCGACAAATTACTGAAAACTTGTGAGAGGTTTGACTGTAATGCAGATTTTTTAAATTCTCTTAAGCTGCCGTTCTTCATTTAGTTCTCCTTTCCCACCCTATTTCTACCACTACCCATTGTTTGACTGAATGACCTAAGCTTTTGGGGTGGAATTCCCCTGGAAACTGGCACCTTATTTTAGCATACTGAGTATTTATGGTGCTTGTAAAGAAGAACAGTTTGTGCGTGATATTGAAACCCTTTCCTTTTGAAAACCATGAAATGATGGACTCTAGCATGAAAAAAATGGTCTTCCTAAAGCAAAAATGGTTTACATTTTCTATTGTTAGAGTTCCTGCAAAAGAGTTTGTCGTTCTTTAGGCAGTAGTTTGAAGTGACAAAGAATTAGAAATGCTGGAAGTCTCTGATATACTTTAGAAGTTGAATACTGTAACAGCACAATTTTTCAGGAGGAAATGGTCTGAGAATGATGGGAAATTTATCACCCAAAGGTACACTGAAAGTCACCTTTACACTGAGCTGGAGATATGAGGCCAAACTGAGTTGAAGAAGCACGGAGTAGTGTGGAAAGGGACTTCCTGGGGCTAAGTTAACCTCCTGCCCTTAGGCAACACCAGCAATACCGATGTTATTCTTGGGAGCTTCTATTGACGGAGACTAATTACCTTTCCAAGCCATCTGTTCTGGTGTTTTTCTGTCCTTAAGAAATTTTCTGAACACTTGACTCTTTTACTTAGAGCAGATTACTGTTTAATGAACTAGTAATAGGGCAAAGAAAATGAAACTGTGTATTCCTTCCAACTTCCAGTGAAACAATCTCTATATTGTACTTAGAGCCACATATTGCATGACAACCCCAGGAATTGCTTTCCTAAAGAACAGCACTAGGATTGTCAGTAACATTTTTGTTAAGAAAGTTATAATTGCTAAATGGGTGGAAATGAGATAGCAGACGTGGTTGACCATATATCTGGGTCACTTATTGATCTAATTAGATTTGACAATTTTTGCATTAAATGCCTGTTTTGTCTTAACCTTGTTAGTTGTTTCAGCTTCCCTTGCATAGGCAAGTAACCTCCACCACTGCTCTTCATAAGCTGTGCAGCAGGGGCCATAGGTCAGCTCACTGTTGTGCACTCAGAACAGGACAGGTGTTGTCTGTGCAGAGGAGCAGGCACTCCAGTCCAGCTGTTTTCTGGGCACAGCAGGACAAGAGAGCAGCAGAGAGGAAAGGTCAGTCTAGCCGCAGCCTCAGCAGCTCACATGGTCCCAGATGCTCTGGAGTTTTCAGAGAGGAATACCTACACTACCTACACTCTTGCTTGGGAACTGCAGCTCACACCAACATACTCCTGTCTAGATAGCAGGAGAACTGCAGCTGTGAGCTTCGTGAGGTCTCCAGCTGTGCACACTGGAGATCGTTTGATTTGGATAGCTTTTTTTGACGAAACAATTTTCCTTGGCCAAGTGGAAGACTGGTTGCCCTTGGTGGGGTTTCAACAATACACTACACATTCAGTTACACGATCTGTTGGATTTACTCTTTCATCTTAATAACTCTTTTATTTTGAAGGATGGCTGAGCACAGAGGGAAATGCTATATTCCTGACAGTTGTCCATGCACCTGGAAAGACAGAGAATTTCTGTCAGGAGAAGTGGTAGCTACTCCATGTTACACCTGGTGAGTTCATTTTGCATACTTTCAAATCATCTGGATCCAGACCAAAGTGAAACTGATACAAAAAAATGTGTTAAGTACTTTGAAAATCAAAAATATCTATGCTTGTTTATAGATAGCTATAGGATATATCTTTTATTAGGCTTACTGATAGACTTGGATAACTAGGAAGACTTTGGAGTGAGTGCCTTTTCAGATCTGAAAAGGAAGCTGACGATATCCAGGTTAAAAAGCAGTCAAGAGCAAATGCTTAATTCCACACATATTTGTTAGTCTCTGAAATGAAGACATGTGGCATTTTGCAGAATACAATATAATGAAAGGCAACCAAGGAGAAAAAGAGAGATACGCTAATTTTCTAGCCAAAATATCTATATTCAGTTAAGTGCATATTTAATAATGGAAAAAAAAAAAAAAAGGCATGTCAGGTTTTAATCAGTTAAAAACTGCACTGGAAAATCAACTGAGGATTTACACTTACACAAGCAAAAATAGAGGATGCCAGTACTACTTTCATACAAATTTGTGTAAGCCACTGAATGTAGCTGACAAGAAAAGTAATCTTGCGAAATATCAACATTAATTCCTTAAACTCATTCCATATTTATCTGATACCCTGAAATCTTACAGGTAGCAATTGGAGGTATTTTCCTTTGAAAATTTGCAGACCTTTATCAAAATTTATAAAAAAATGCCTACTAATGACTTAAGAATGGGCATGTTGTGGCATTTTGCCTTGTCTATACTCAAGGCAGTAATGGAAGTATTGCCATAAGCCCTGCAGAGTTTGAGATTTTGCATTTATTTTTAATGCATTTTTATTGTACATATGGGCTGATGGCAAAATGTGTAACACTTTCTCACCATGGCATCACCAGAAGCAATTCACAGTTGCTTCAGAAGCAATTCACAGTATAGCTCTCTGTTTGAAGGTCTGAGAATTTTATTCCATTCATGAATTTCTGTATGATCTGAAACAAAGAACACAAAGCATTTTCTTGAAAATATACAGCAAATCACTGCCATTATGAAGAGATACAGATTGTTGGTTTTTCTTACAGTGTTTGTCGGAAAGGCGTCTTCAACTGCACCAGTTACCCCTGCCCTGCTGTGTGCACAATTTATGGAGACAGACATTATTATACTTTTGATGGACTAGAGTATGATTATGTCAGTGACTGCCAAACTTACCTGCTGAAGGTAAGAGGATTGGTCATGTTTTCTTGTGTCCCTGAGAAAACAAGTATTTTGAACATCAAGAGTTGATGTATAGAAACAAACATTAAGAAAACAGTTGTAGAACAGATGTGAAAGAAGAACATGTACATGACATTTTGTGCTTACCTGTTTGAAAATGGTACACGGGTGTGTTCTTGCATATCTCTGTGGTTTAGAGAAAAAGAAAAATTAGTGTTTTCTGTTCTGCCTTAACCACGCTTTTGTAACAATGAGCAAAGAATATCACTATAGAAACTGCTAGAACTAGGTATAATCCATAGATTTATTTAATAATTATCTATAAACCCTGCTTGGCCTAGGGTTAATGATGAGCTCAGGCTTCTTGGAATTCATCTTGAACACGATCTGCATCAGATCTGGATTGTATGTGTATAATAATATCAAACACAATGATTTCATAATTCAACAGTGAAATCATTCATTGTGATTTTCTAGCAGCTACATGCAAATGTTCCTCATAGCACTTAGAGTACATTGCTAGGTTTTTTGTTTAAAAATACCATTACTGACATTTAAAAATATAGTTTATTACTAAAACCACTATTGTTTATTATAATTGTTGCTATTTTAAGTGTCTCTGTTCTCAATTACAGTAACACATTCAGAAGAATACTCATTTTCCCGACTGTTTAACCTTAAGAATAAAGCATAGTTTCTCAACAAATACTCCTGCAAATAGTTTATTTCAAGTATGCTTTAGTACAGTATTTACAGCTGTGAAATAAAATACATTGGTTCCAGATTTTTTGTGTGTGTTTAAAAAGAAAAAAGAGAGATTTGAGAAAGATAATAATACCTCATAGCAAATTCCTGGCATGTGTCATATATGATAAAAGAGGTCTTAGTCTTAGAGATATATGAACCTTTGTACAAGCCTTCTTCCATGAAGATAAAAAAATAGCAAAAAATAGGGGTTACTTTACCTGTAAAATCATCTTGCCTGTCTGATGATGTGGAAAGGTAGGTTGTCATTTCTTAATTCTTGTGCCATTCATTCAGAGAGGTTTGTAAGACAAATCTATGCTCTTTCAAACTTTAGTATGATACTGGAATGTTTGGCTTTTACAATTAAATATCACCTGTCATGCGGGAGACTTCCCTGTCCTGAGTTCTCCCGCAGTATGTAAAAAGTCCTTTTCTCATCTACTGTCTGAGCCGAAGAAGCACTCTGGAATCCTTTGTTCGTGTTCTCAAGGCAGTTTATTAGTTCCTTATCAAAAGTAGATTTCTCTGCCCTGCCGAGGTCGACACAGCAAAACTTTCAGAGACACACTGTGCCCTGCACACTCTCTGCCCTGCAAGGGAGATCGAGGCACACTGTGTCCACCCCGGGTCAGCTCTATTCTTTTATACTATCAACTACGTATCCAATGTTTACCATTAATTTCCAATCTGTGACCCTTACATTACATTGTCCAACTCTCTGACAAACCAATCCAAAAGTGCCAACATCACCAAGAAGATGGAGGTTAGGAAGAAGAAGAGATAACATGCCACGTGTAAGAATTCTCCATCTTGACTCCCAGACCCCCCTGTCCAGAATCCCAAAGCCCCCTGGACATGGGTCCAAATCTTTTCCTTTTCATCTATAATTATTTCTATTCTGCTCTTTAAACTCTGGTGACTTGCATTTCTTCTTATAAGTTAGTAATTTGTCTCATGGATTAAAATCAAAGCCACAGGCATTCTCAGCATCAATCCAGGTTCTCAGACACCTCTGGCAAGGCTGAAAAGCCTCCTGACCAGGGTTTGGATCATTCTGAGATGCCTTAGGAACCCCCTGGGTTCCAACACTGTCACTCTTCTGCGTAAGAAAGAACCTGTCTGGAAAGAAACCATAGGGAGCATTTGGCATCCAAGAATAAAGTTGGCAACCAGATAATTAGTGCGGGTGGCACACTGCCAATGGGCCATTCTTCAGATGAACATGACACAAATTATGAAAATGTTCACTACACATATCTGCTTTTCAGACTTCTCAGTCTTTTTTTTTTCAGCTTTTCAAGCTTATTTTTTTTCCTCCAAACTCAGCTAATGTGAGAAAGTATAGCCTAATTTGTTCCCAGTTTTTCTTTCTTTAATATATGTAAAGCTTTCATGACCTTTATTGAAGGACTCTAGTACATATTAGGCACTGCATGACTATGTCTGGAACAGAAGATGTATCTGTGGGCTTATTTTTGATGGGGAAATGTTTAGAGAATTTTTAAGGGAAAAAAAAAAAAAAAGGAAAAAGAAACAAAGGATGGGATTGTATGGCAGATGCCCCAGACTTTTGCGGGAACTAAAATACAGAACTGATGAACTATGTTATATACACCCCTGCAGTCAGAGAAATGGAAGATGGCAGGATAACCAAATATTTTAAAGGGACTTAATGGCTGAATTTGACAGGAACAGAGCAATATGTCTGACTTATATATGAAGGAACTTAATAGAAATTTTAATAAAGAGAAATTGGGGGAAGAGTTGAAACACGCCCTTCTTTGTTTTAATAGAATAAATTAATGCATGATGAGTCTTCTGAGTTATTCTGTGAAGACAGTAAATACATGGATGATAATAATCAAGTTCATATGTGTGTATTTTAGCTCAAAGACCTTATGGAGAAAGATTTTAAAATACATTTTTTAGAAACTACTCTCATATAGGATGACAATGAGCATTCTTTGTGACACAAATTCACAAAATCACAGAATGGGTCAGGTTGGAATGGACCACAGTGGTTCATCTGGTCCAATCTCCCTGCTCAGGCAGGGTCATCCTAGACCTCATGGTACAGGATTGTGTCCAGACAGTTCTTCATGATCTCCCCACCCTCTCTGGGCAATTTGTTCCAGTGCTCAGTCACCTGCACAGTAAAGAAGTTCTTCCTTATATTAACCAGAACTTCCTGTGCCTCTCTTTCTGCCCATTGTCTCTCGTCCATTTGCTTGGCTTAGAAGAGCGGAACATCCTCTGGCACCTTCCCTTAGATATTTATAAGTTTTGATGACGTCCCCTCTCAGCCATCACTTCTGGAGGCTGATCAGGCCCAGCTTCCTCAGCCTTTCCTTGTAAGAGATGCTCCAGTCCCTTCATCATCTTTGTTTCCCTCTGCTGAACTAATTACAAGTCAGAGGTCAAAGCACAGAAATAAGTTGCCTTTTTTTTTTTTTTTTTGAAAGGGGGAAATCTTGGTGAAATCCCACAGGGATCCATGTTGAGACCTGCACTCAGTATCAGAAACAATTTTGTAAAGGTGAAGTGAGGACTGAGGTAGAGTATTCCAGTGATAAAAATTCAGTCTGAACAGCTGAAACAAAAGCTTCTGGAGAAAAACACTGCATAATGGCAGAAAACACTGATAATAAAATAAAATAAAAGAGGAAATTCAACAATGAACAAATGTAAGTCAATGAATAGAAAAAAAAACCCCTGTAACTACATTACCATGAAGTTAGGCACTAAATTAGCTACTATAATGCAGGAATGGAATTTTATGTGAGAAAAAGAAATTAAACACATGTAGTGGACATCTTCATAGTGGCAGCCTGCGTGATAATCACATATGCTTTCATTTGCAAATACACAGTTACAGTGCACTTGTACCATATCCTGGTATGATTAAGCTGCATTATATATGCAGACATGATAGCATGATGAGGCTGCTCTTGTTTGAAGTATTCTTTTTTGTTCCTAGTGTAGAGGTTTCCATGTCTCTCTCTCTGTATAATCCTCTTCTCCTGTAATATGACATTTTAAATAGTAGTATCCAACTAATATGAGTCTATCTTGAGCTACTATTTGTTGAGAAGGTATGCTAGAGAGCCCTGTCTCTTTTAGCCTGTTATCCAAATAGAGAAGCAAGAAGAAAAATGGAAAAGTATAAATACAAATGCAAAATTTAAAAAGTCCTTGCATAACATCTTGACAGGCACAGCTATTCAAGGCAGCAACACCTAAACCACACTACCTGTTCTACAAACCAATTATTTTTTTTTTAAAACACAATCATAGAATGATAGAATGATTTGGGTTAGAAGGGATGTTTAAAGGTCTTCTAGTCCAAACCCCCAGCCATGGGGGTGTGTACTGTGTGCTTCAAGTTTTCTGCCTGCAAGGTATCACAGATCATAGATATCACAGCTGCTAATACACATTCCACTGATTTTTATGGATAACGTGAAACGTTCACCAGACTCCTGAAACTAAAGCAGCCAAAGTGGTTATAGTATTGTATATACGAAACTGTAATAAGTTTGTCCTATCCCTTTTATCTTTTAATTTTTTACTTTATTTTTATTACAGGACAGCAGTCGTGTAAGCAGTAGACTGCTTTGTTTCTATTAACAGAAGTACCCTAAACAGATTGTAGCAGGTCAGTAAGGGAAGGTATAGCTACAATCAGTTTGTTGGCATATGAGCTCTTCCCAGATATAGAACTGAGTGCAAGAATTATAGTCTGAATCCATCATCCCCGGAGGCATGATAATGTTACCAGCCCTCACTGTTTGCTTTGGCTGTTGGCCTTCCTAAATCTGGTCTTTTTTAACAACTCTTTAATTTGTCATCATATTCCATAGTACCAAACAAAGAATTCATCCTTACCTTTATTATGTTTTTAGTAAGGAGCCTTTGTGCTCTTGAGGGAGAAAAAATCAACTATAAGCTTTCAGCCAATTATGAAACTTAATTGTTTTCAACATCACTGTCTCCTGTCAGGCCTTTTTGTTTAAGGTGACTGTAACTGTATGGAAAAAAAGCCCTTTATAACTAGTTCAACAGATTTGTCCATTGGGAAGAAAATGACAGAAAATATTTGTATCAGCAATTAAGAATATTAGGCCAGCAAGGTCTCATGAAATGATAACTTCACTTTTATCAAGAAATTAGGAGTTACATTGCACACTTAGATGTAAAGTCCCTGTCTAGATATATGACATTCACAGAGAAGATATCAATATTTATTTTTAATGTTTTAAAATCTTAGTTATTTTGAAGGTTATAAAAAAGCATCTTAGCATACCAACTCATTTATCAGTGTAGATCATGTAAACAGTTCATTTTGCTGATCTAAATATGAATGATAAATTTAAAATCAAACAGTTTCTTACTTGAACATATTTAATATTTTTTTCTTCCATTTTCTTGCTTATTGTCTTATTTTACTGTCTTTGATGATGCTACATTCTTTCCTCTAAAAAATGGGGTTATTTTTCTGGCAAACTTTTTACTAGTTTCAGTCTGTTTCTTCCACTTACCTGTTGCTTAGACTTCTGCTCTTACGGTAAAATGGATGTCTTTCTCCTTTTTTATTTCTGTGGTGGTTTTCAGTCCTGCAGCTCAGCATTTTTATTAAGGCTTGTAGGGTCAGTGAACTTGGAGCCCCTCAGACATGTTCTCTTCTGTGAAACAGAGGAAAATTTTTTCTAAGAAAAAATTATTCCCAAAAAAATTATTAGTAACATTTCTCAGAAAAAATATTTTCTCTTCTTCAGAGCAGATTTCAAGCAGGACTTCAGAGGGATAAACTACCCATCAGAATATTCTCAAATGAGAGGGACATCTGTTGCAATGGTCATCTGCCCTTCAATAAACACCCCAAAACTCCCGCTGAAGTATTTCCACTAACCTTAGATTGTCAAGAAGGTCTTAAAGCACAGAAGGAGATTGACTGTTTTATTTTTATGTCCTGAAAGATGAAGGTCAGCATAACTAAGGCCTCATCTTCAAGTATTCCTATATAATAGATTAGTCTTAAATTCACAGTATGTGGTACAAATGTTTTCACTTTTGTTTACCTGCCACTGGGGGTCTGAGAATTTTAATGTCACCTTTTCATGATGCAATCATGAAAACTCTTTTAAAGCCAAGGTTGGAAGATTATGAAAGCAACAATCAAGCCATTATGCTAATTAGAAGTGCGGATGGAACTCTTTTGGGTCAGCAGACATTACAGAATAGCCCATTTGTTAAGTTCATTTAACAGAACGTGCAACATCTCAGGAACCACCACTGCAGTTTTCCAAATGATTCTCCTGTTGCTGAGCAGTCCCCAGAGCTAGATACCTGGACTACACTGGGGATAACAGGCAGGGAATGCTTTTCTTGCATTCCCCTTGTTTTGTAACTTGAAGAAAATTCAAAGCTCCTAGTAAATGATACTTTTATTAGAGTGCTTAATACAGACGTTATTTGATGCACTGATAATCTTTCAGTTGTTATTTGCTGATATATTTATTTTGAGTGGTAAATTTTTTAGATGATGACTGGGCATAAGCTGGAGAAATCACACAGAAAGCAATAATTTTTCAATTACTCATTTGACACATCTGAGGAGTCAGAAGTAGGATTTATCCTGTTCTCCCTTATTGAATATCTGTAATTTTTTGTGCAGCTCCTTTTCAGCATCATTTGTGCCAGATAGCCAGACTGTAGATCCATGAAATTGGCAAATCTGTAGAATTAAATATTTGACATGGTCTCTCTCATAGCCTATTTGTAAAATGAATACTTTCTTCTTGATGTCAGTCAGTCTATAGAGGATTAAAGCTGCAGGTTCATGGTTAATCAACATTGTTAAGCTGACTATTCATACTTAAGACAATATTTTGTTTAATAGATTCTGGGGATTTTGATGAGAAAGTAAATAATTAATGCAGGCTGGGTCCATGGGTTCAGGCAGACACCCTGCTGCCGCAGATGTTCCCGGATAGTGGGATCCCGAGAGGGACTGCTTTGTCCTGGAGATCTCCAGCAGAAACCCTAGCCACTAGGCAATCCTAGCAAGCTCAGCCTGAGGTAATCAGGCAGTTCAGCTCTTTAGTGACTTCAGCTCTCAGTGGTTTCAGCTCTTAGCCTGATAGGATTTGCCGTGGCTAGCTCAGGGAAGAAGAGACGAGAAGGCCGTGTAGAGGTTCCACAGAATGGTTTAATGCAGGTTCCATGACGGCATCTTCGACTGAACTGGTCAGAAGTAGGGGGTTTTATAGGGTTAGTTAGGATTGGGGAACTAACCAATGGTTTAGGGTCGGGGTGAAATAACCTATAGTCTTAGGACATCTAGAATGTAGCCAATAGTATAACAGAGAGATAAGAGAGGGTCTTGAGGTGGGAAGCATAGAGCCTAGTCCATGACTAGGCATTTCTTATCTCCAAGGAGGCCTTGCAGAGGGCTCTGTGACTACAACAAATAATGTTGAATTTAAAATTGAAAATGATTAAAATTGGACACCAGACTCTAAAAATAATTTTTATTTTTTTTAGGGAATAAAACAGTACATGGGGTTTTAATTAGCATATGTAATCCTCAAGCCAAATTCCAATGTGTAGTTTCACAAGTAAATGATATACCAAAATATTTCCACCTAAATAATTTGTCAAATAATTTATAGTAGCAGTAACTGTGTAGAAATAATGACTTCTTGTGTGAAAATTTCTGTCCAAAAAAGAGAGACTACATTTCAGTGAAAAAAATGGTTTACTGTGAATAGTTTTCCCTTCTCTTGTTGCAAAGAATACCTGTCAGCAATTGAGAGAGACAGGAAAACTGACTCAATGATCAGAATTCGATTTTACTGAGGTTTCCAAAATGCTTATGTACTATTCCATAGGGTTAGTTATCTCTTGTTACAATCATCATGTTAAACATTACAAAAGACAAACTCATGCATTTTACAAAGATCTCTTGCTTGCAGAGGGTGATTCAATCTCATTCTTCCTGGCACCTGAGTCTTAATCCACTCAGATTGTAGTCTTTCAGATTTCTGTTTGCATCGGCCGAGGCATCCTGGTTATCAGACTGGATATGCTAATTAAACTCACAGTATTCTCTGTCCTGTGTATTCCCACAAATACCATTGGTTTGCTTTTCATCAGTCCCATGATTTCAGAGGAACATTTCTGGATGCCCTATTTTTTTGGGGTCTCAGGAAGTAAGGGTCAATAGCATGCTCCCTCTGGGAGACATCCCTTTCCATCCTGTCTTCAGCTGTACCTGTTTTTCTATTTGTTCTATTCCTTCTGTGAGCAAAAGATATGATTACAGTTGGCAATGGATTTATGCTCTGGTTCTGTTTTTTTCAAATCAATTATTTCGTACTCAGTTACCTCTACATGCTTTTCTGCCTCTACCACCTGGTTCTCCAGACCATTAAATTGTGCAGTGAATGAATCACTTTTATTCTCCAACAAAGGAATGATTTCTTTCAATTTGTGCAGATTAGCATGGAGAGCTTCCAGGAAAGGCTTGGGGAAAAGTTTCTTACAACAAGAATAGCAATTTGGAGATGGTGTGTGCATAGTGTGATTCAGAAGTTCAATTCCCTCTCTGAGGAGTTGGGTATTCATTTACCTTTTGCCTTGAATTTCTCATTTTGGGTTAATATTCATCATCCAAAAGCCCTTTGACTATAGTGACTCCAGAATATTTTACTTTTATGGTTGCCTGAAAAGGCAGTTCACTGTAAGAATGGCTGCCTGAGTCTGAGGGCCTCTGGCTGGTATATCTTCATGGACTGTTAATGATACAGTGCAGTAAAAGCTAAGCAGAACCCAGCATGATGTGCTGCTGTTTCAGAGCTGTGTGTGCAGCAGTAATACCCAGCCCTTTTCTGTGTTTGAAAGAGTGAGATGCTTGAGCTGGTCACCTGCATGTGCTGCTTAGTTTATGGCCTCTGACTGGGTATTGGTGAACTATGAGGAATGTAAATTAAATTTATTCTGATTTAGGTCAAGATACGAGANTTTTTTGTTTTTTTTTCCTGAATATATAAAAACTGAACTTCAGCAGTGTAAATGAAGTCATTTAACATTTTTTATATTGAAAAACATAAAAAGCTTTGTGCAAGTTTCAGCTTTCTAGCTTCTGCAATCATTTGCTGGAACTCTTGTCCTTTATTTTCCTGTTGTGCTTTATCATTACAACCAACAATAAAATATTAACATTTATCATGTACTTATTAATAAAACAACAGTAACATGTCTCATGTAAATACATATAAGTACATGCTTAGATATTAAAACTAACACCAACAACTGTGCTGCTGATTTGTGATTCAGAATAATTCATATTACAGTATGTATCACTTGGAAACAAATATTCAAATGTTCCCAAATCTTCAGTCTTTAGAAGGTCTCATTTTTAATTAGAAAGGGATTGCAGTAATATGACCTGTGCAAAAGCTAAATCTGGTACACAAGCAGGCAAAGTTAAGTAAATGAAACAAAAGGAAATCTGCTTTAAATGATTTTTTTTTCTCAAACCTTTTAATATAGTTCCCTTAAACTACCAAAAAAAAAATTAAAACCTTTTCAGTGATCTCTCTCTAGTGTTTTCAAACTTAAGAAACACTGAGTTAGAACAAGGTTCTATTTTAAGTAAAGCAAAGTATTTGCTTTCATGTATTTTTATTATTAGATTTTTTAAAAAGAATTTGAATTTTATTGTTGACAAACCTTCAGAACACCCAAGAGTTCTATATTGCAGTAAAATCTGCTAGGAAAAAAACTATGTATAAAGAAAATATTATATGTTTTTCCTGTGGCTTGTATATAGACATACATATACATACTTGTCATACATCTTTTTGGAGTTTCTGAGAGGTTATTCTGCCTGAGATGTATCCTTTTCAGAAGTCACTTTTAAAGAAATAGGAAAGAGTTATCATGCATGCATTAGCAAACATCTGGAAGCTGTTTGAGGATAACTTGGTAGCTGAATAACCTCACTCCTCTTGAATTTTCATCAGTGAATCTACTTAGTCATGTTGCTCTCCTCCATTTCTACTCAACTGTGCTCAACAAGTGTACTGCAAGCTTCTTTGCCATACTTTGAGTGAAAATAATCTGAAACCATCTAGAAGATGTGAAGGTTCTTAGTTCCTAAATGCGTTTCTTGGTTCTCTTATTTTTTTCAATAATTGTATAAAAACACATAACATCAGTGGTAATAAAAAGTACCATTACTATTCCTTTCCTCTCTTTTCTCTCTCATGTAAGAGGATCACCCACTATCTTTCCCACAGTATTTTTTCCAAACTGTCATGTGGATTTCTTCCCAAACTGAGACAGTGTGTTTCAGCGCCATCTGTTGACTCCAAGCAATATCGCTCCATTGTTTTAATAGCTGTGGGGAAGAACATTTGCTGATACAAATTAGTACAGGATGAAAAACCAGGGATCAAATAAAGTTGCGTGGACTGTATATATAATTATGGAAAGGTGCAGAAGAAATTAGTGCACCAACAAAACAAAGGAAGACTTTCAATAAGAGATGCTTCTTAGTGCAAATTAAAGTGGGTTTTGCATAATTAATGTGTTTTCACTGATTATCGGGAGATAAGTCTGTAGAAAAATGGCACAGAAACTAATAGAGCACGAACAAATTAGATGCCAAGATATTTATCTGTTCTTCAAAATAGCTAATATGCTTATGCCCAAATGCTCACTAAATCTGGGCTAAGATGTTTTACTTCTCCTAGATCAAGCTCATTAGAAGTAATAGTTTCAAATGTGAAGTTCCTTCAGAAGAAACTCAGAGCCAATAAACCACAACCAAGCTAATTCTGACTTTCCACAAAATCTCCCAAAATATTAGATATGAACAGAGCTAAGGAATCTCTGAAAATATGTAGGAAGGAGAAAGCAAATTTTACTTTTAAAACTACTGTGTATTTTTTCAGTATTTTTGGAGTTTTTTGCACTTCTTGTTGTGGCTATATACGAAAACATCTAAAACATCATTAAAGCAAAAGGAAGGTGGGCCTAATCTTTCTCTATCCCACTCCCTTATCTGCCTTTATAGCCACTCTAGTTTGCAATTTTGTAAGGAGCAAACCAAAAGTAATGGGTAAATCAGGGTTTTGAAAAATGGAAAACAATGAGTCTTTACACTGAACAGTTAGAGAGATTTTAATGAAACTTTCAAAGAAATGAATCCAGCCAATTAAATTGTCTTCTCCCAGGCTGCATTTGGACAATGTAAGCACACTACACAGCATTGTTACTGGCTAAAAGAGACAGAAAATTTTTAACAGGGTATTGAAATAGAAAGTTTCTGACAAAAATAAACTCTAGCATTTCCAAGCACTGCTGAAAAAAACAACCAAAACCAGCACCAAACCAGAAAAAGGAAAGCAGTGCTTTGCTTTTTTGACTAGGAAGAAATATGGAAAAAAACTGTAGTGAAGTCTAGAAAAACAATGTCCTGAGAAGTGGGACTGACAATGAGCTTTTGACTGACTGCCCAGAGCTGTAACTCTGTCTTTTCTGTTGCTTGGCAACTCCATGTTATCACAAAGAAACTGATATTAAGTTGGAACAGTCTGGATATGGTAATTTATGTGGGAAGATACTCTTGCAGTGGGAAAACCATTTTATTTCTAGTTTCTGTCAGCATAAGTAGGTTTCACATGATGAACTGTAGTACATCCCCTTCTGGGTGCATTTTACCTAAAAAGGTAAAGAGTGACTCTGCCTTGGAAAGAGGCTGTGCAGAAAAAAAACAAAACCAAAAATACACCCCACCTTGTTTGTTATTCATTAGACCTGCTCCTAGTATCTACTCAGACATTTCTTCTAGTGGTAGTGACAAAAGCTTATTTTCATATTTGTGTGGATTTAGTTCAGATTAGAGAGATGGAACTCAGTCATTATCATTTATACCATCACATTCCCTAAGAACTCTTGAGATTTGCCTAAGACCTTCCTGTCTTATATAACCATCAAAAGATGGTCCTCACTTTGTCTGAATAGTTCTTTCTTTTACATTGGTAATACTTAAGTACTAAGTTTCAACTGCATTTTATTTCTTCTTTATTGAAAGAAGACACTGCATGTGCAGCAGCTGGAGAATAAATTGAAGATAGAAACTATCATTCAAGTTTGAATTTGTCTAGTACTGGATGGCTTGGAAAGGTATCTATTGAGCTTTGTGGAGAGAATGGCAAGAGAATGTATGTAAAGCAAATAATTTTGTGAAAGCTTAGAGCCATAAGAGACATGTAATCCATAATGATATTTTTATGTTTGAATTTAGGTCTAAGATGTAATTAGAAAAAGAGAACACACAGAAGATTCAGGATTTAATGCAAAGCCCTTTTTTCTTAAATGTCTGACTTATTTGTAACTCTAGTGAACTACTACCACTGTCTCTCTGCATATACATTCTTCATCATTTAAAGTAATTTAACACCATCATGTAGTCCTACAAGTAAGGAAGTACTTCACTTGTCTTTGGGACTCCCTGTTCTGGCTTTGGTCAGCAAAACACTTCCTGGCTCCAGGCTTCTCTGTACTGCAGAGTTAATTTGAAATATAACTCAGTTTGTGCCCTTGGCTCAAATCCCAACCATACCCAAAAACTTCTGACTTGAGTATGTTCATGCTGTTCAGCTGAAGGGTTCTGCCTGGACTGTCATAAGGCACAGGCAGCAGCCAGCAGCTTCAATTAGCATAGCCAATATAACTACCCGCTGCTGCCTCAAGGACTTGTCTTCATTGCCAAAAAAGGTGTATTTTTACTGTGGGATAATTAGCCTGATTTAACTATCCTTATTTAAAATCAAGCTCTTCATTTCTTCTCATACAGGGAAGACATTGCTTCCCTGTTAACTCAGAATATCCCTTTTTGCTGAGAGTAAGCTCACTGAAGAGGAATGAACTGTGCAATGAAAGGAGCCCACAGTATCCTAGGCATCAAATAGACCCAGAGACTGCAAGCAAAGTCCTTCTCTGCGCTGAGCCCTGGTGGGGAGGTAACTCCCTTTCTCACTTTTCAGTTGGCCAGCACAGAATGTATCAATGTATCAATGTATCAATGTATGAGATTGTCTCCTTTTTAATTTACCATGTCACATCCAATAAATAAAAAAATGCTCTTGGCTGTCACCTGACCTGGAGGGGAATAATTGTACTTACTCCAGCAGCAGGCCTGCTTTAATGAAAACATAGTATATTTCCCAATAAGGTAGTGACCAATTTTATTTTGAGTGCAACCTAAAACAACTTTACAACATAATGGAACAGATGAACTTTGCTTTACCTTGATGCTTTTGATACTTTTAAACTCAGTTCCCTTGCTATCATGGAGATCTGATTTCCTGCACCCCCTTACCACTAAGCAGTTAGTGAATAATTTTGCCCACTGTAACTGTTGCCTTCCAAACTAACTGCTGACAATTACCATTTGTTTCCTAAACCCTGGCATTAGGGAATCAGAGAGCTTGCAGGCAGTCTCCCACAACTTGTGTTCACCACATTCACAAGCACTCACTTGCTGTAAAGTGTTTTCTGTGCCAGGTAGCAGCATCCTCTGGTTTGTGGGCCATGCTAGATTAAGAGTAGCAAAATGGTAGCACCTCCTCTGTGTGGCAAAAAAAATACCTCTATGCTTTCCATCATCTGGGGTTGGGTTTGTTTTTGATTTTAGATTGAATGTGTTCTTTAAAGAGTTTGGTCACTATGACTTTTATTAAGAAAAAATGGACAAACTGCTTCCTGTAGCACCAATGCTGTCTGTGTGCAGTATTTCTCACTGATGAGGAAAGACTACTGTTTGTTTTTTTTAATTCTTGAATTCTGATGAGCACAAAATAAATAAGGATGCAAATGTGAGACAGGCAAGAAGTAGTTAAGAGTAAGTAGCCAGCAGCTTTCCAGGGTACACTGAACGAGGCAGTAGTACATTGACCACAGGAGGCAGCAAAGCTCTGGGAAGAAATGCTGCGGCAGAAACCAAGGAGAGGGATGCCTCCTGGTGTGGCCAAGTCGAGCTCTTCAAGAGCATTGCTGGGAGCCAAGAGTAATTCCCAGGACTGGGGAGATGCTGAGAGCCACCATTTCCATCTTGCACACCTTGCTTTTTACCGCCTGCAATTAGTTTCATCTAATCATAGTTTTAGAGACTATGTTTGAAAGAGGATGGGAGCAAGAAGAGTTTTAGCAAGAAGAGAATATTTTTGTTCCCAGCACTACCCAAGTGTCCCATATAAGACTAGATTAGTTAGTGGGTGCTACTTGCTGCTTCCAAGATTTTTATTTCATGTCTGTCTCAAGTTTCTGATGACTGTAGGACTGAATTTGATCAAAAATTGAACCAGATTCAGAAACAGTGCAATTGGCTCATATTAATATTATGAAGTTAACTTTTCAAGTAATTTCTACAGTTATGGCTGCTCGTTGATTTGCAAAGATTGGTACGGAAATGAACAGGAAAGCAAATTACAATAGGAAATAATAGGAATAACTAAACTTGTGTAAACAACTCTGAAAAGACAGTTCATCTCCTTTGCTTGAGTAAAAATCTTAGCATGGGGAATTACAAGGTGTATGTGTGTTTCCCTCAGGATACGGAAGAACCACAGAAGCTGTAGGTGAATAAACAGACTTGTTGAGCCAAGGTGCAAAGCACAAGGTGATTTTTTTTTTTGCCTAGAATGCAAAATTAATGAACAGGCTGTAGAGCCAAAAGGTGTAGGATTGGGAAGGCAGTACATTTGCCTTTAAAGTACTAAAATACCGGTAAATCAAGGCAGCAAAGTATTGAAATCTTCTAATTGTTAAAAATAACCCCACCCTACAAACAAAAATATTGGCAGAAACCTTTACCCTCTCCAATAACATTGAGTATGACTCATGGTTTTGTGAATTTTGATGTGTGGTGGCACAGAAACTGTTCCATCTATCTGGTTTTTAAAAATATGAAAACAGCTTGATCTTGTGTACCTTGGTTTAAAATAAAGCTCTTTTTATAGTATGTCACAGTTTTGGCAACCACACTGTGCTGTAAATATTGGATTCCAAGTATAAGCATATTTTAAAAGCCTACACCAGACTTATTTTAGGGGTAGCCTGATCCTCTGAGTTCGTGAAGTCTTCAGCAGGAGGAGTCACAGCTGAACATAATGGCTCTTTGTGTTTAACTACAAAGTTTGTGGGTTCAGCTTTGAATTTTAAAATGCATTTCCTGATTTGATAACTTGCTTATATTTAATTTNTTTTTTGTGTGTGATGGTAAGCATGGGAGTGCAGGAGTGGTATGCAATTGAATATATAAGTAAAATGATTTCTTCTTAATGTTGCAGAGCACAGATAACTCAAATATATCTATAATTGCTCAGAACAAAAAGTGCTTTGACAATGATATTGTTTGCTCAAAGAATGTTTTCATCACTGTTGGAGACACTGAGATTTATTTTAGTGAACCTTCTGAGAAGCAGGTTAGTTATTTTCTTTCCTTTTTGGGGTGCCATTTAAGATAAGCACTGCAAATTTACAGCTCTAAAGGAGCATGTCTTTGGAAAGCATCTCTCAGTCTGAGTTAATATAGTACAAGTGTTTAGGCTGGGATAAAGCAGCAGGTCCCAGGACACCCATTTTTTCCATATTGATATTTTTCAAATTCTATTTGTCATACAATGAAGATTGCCCAAAAGTCTCAAGGAGTTGAAACATACTGGCATTAATGAGTTTATTTCCAGTTGGTTTTGAAAGAGAAACCAAAGTATGAAGCAAACTTGAATGACTAAAAAGACAAAATATCAAACATATTAAAAATATTATTGATTCAGCTATATGCTAAAGTGTTCTTCAATATACACTTTGCTGTTATCTGGCTGTATACCTTGGCAGCATTACTTTAGTAGATCTTAATAAATATTCATTTGTGTCAGAAGAATCCAGGGGCACAGGAAAAGAAATCTAACTATCAGCTCTGGAAGGCTGGATATTATACTGTGATACACTTTCCAGAACAGGACATTACAATTCTGTGGGATAAGAAGACAATGATGCATGTTAAAGTTGGACCTCGATGGAAGGTGAGATGAAATATAAACCCGAGATTTTGTGTAGATTCTCTATATTGCTAATGCGGTGTTTTATTGAATAACTCTGTTAGTCTCTTCTTCAAGACAAGCTGTTTATTGTGATATTTATTGTGATAGCTGTTTATTGTGGTATTCAGCTGCTAGCATTTCCCAGGTAAGAAGAGATGGAGAATGCGACTTCTGAAGAGAAGGGAGTGGTTTCTACAGGTATACTTACTCTGTTGCTCGATACACTGCAACCTTGGAGACATGCAGCAATTCAGCTCTTACTCAAAGATACTTTGGGGACTGGAAGGGAGGGGTAGTTTTTGAGTTACCCAACTCACTGCATGTTTTCATTGGCTAAAGCCAATGGAAAAGAAGTTCCATGCCCAGTGATGTGGAAGATGGCAATTTTGTAGTACAGAATGCATTAGACTGATGGTGGAACTGCAACTTGAGATGTAGTAGAGGCTTCTGAGATGAACAGATGGAGTCACATCTGTTAATTTAAAGGAGGTTAATTTAAAAAGACAAAATACAGAAAGAGATCTAGACAAAAACTTACATTTAAACCTAATGAATATGTCATGACAGGATTCAGTCATAATGCAAGGAAGAATTCAAGGCTCCCTTTTTTGCCAGTTGTTCTTATCTTTTCCATTCCTATATCATCATCTACCTTGGTGTCTCTGCAACTCAGTCTTTGGGTGTTGATAGAGCAACCATATTGTTCCATTTCGGAATTAAATTTCTCTTTGTTTCAGACATGGACACATGTATTAAGATGGGGCTCATTCAGCAAAAGAAAAGAAAGCATGTTAGTCTAGAATACAGTATCATATTTTTTGAAGTGTAAGTCAAAGCTATAATGACCATCTAATGTGATTTTACAGCAAAATTATTATACGCTTCTGTCCAAATAGCTGTAAAATGTTTAATTCACCTACAATTTGATTTATCAGTCATCAGTACACATAGAGAAAAAAAAAATTCTTCTGATTTTGAATAAGCTAACAGGGAGCTGAATTCTATAGATTGCATTTAGGAACACAAATATTCCCAATTCTTTCTGTTTCCAGTTTCTTCCAGAGGCTCCAGTTCAGTAAGATTTCTGCAGCAGACCTTAAGAAAAAAGAACTCATTAGTATGAGCCACAACACCCTAAAAATCCAACTCTGCTTTTTATTATTGTGCAGGAATGGCTATTTTCCTATATATTTATATATGCATGTATGCATGCATAGTTTTTCTATCAGTAGCACATGCCCAAGAAAAGAAAGTTGTAGCTGTCTCTGTTATATTTGCTATTACAAATGTTCTAGCTATTGTGAACTAAAATTAGAGGCAGCAAATTTTAATGACAGCAACTAGTCAGGCTTCACAATCATAAGGCAATTCGCCTGAACTTCTGACTTTTGGACTGGAATCACTACTAACCTTTCAGAACGAATATTACTAGATTTGACTCAGTTTTCACAGGAAGGCAGTAAGAGGAAATTCTGGAAAATAAGAAAAAAACCACTGTTTTCTGTTAAAAGATATTTGCTATATGGAACTGCAAGCATAGGAGAGTGTCAGATATTCTCAAAGGATAAATGAGATTTACATTCACCCTTGTCCCTTATAAATTTTTATATTCCCTGTGTGTCATTTGTGCCAATTATTGACTGTGAGTTTATTAAAAAAAATATTTCTCTTTCAGGGCAAACTGGCAGGCTTGTGTGGAAATTTTGACAAATATACTTCAAATGATTTGACTACATCAAACAACATGGAGGTGAGAAATGCGCAGGTGTTTGGAGACAGCTGGATATTAGGACAGGTCAGTCCCATGTCCAATAAAAATGTAGAGAAAAAATATTATAGTTTTTATTTGCAAATGAGCACATTATAAGCACATGATGTACAGGTATTTGTAAAAGTCATGGTTATGGTATAAGAAGACATTTTAATTTTTGTTTCTGTAGATGTGAAATGTGTTAATAATGTTGTATGTCATAGCAAACAGATATCAAATTTGAATGAAATCAAACAATCTCTTTAGGGAAGGATATGTTTTCCCCTGTGTAAGACAATTATAGCTGTCTGCATTTCAGTGTTCTACAAAGTTAGGTACACTGCTTCTGGTATTTTTGATTTTCACCTCAATTTTAAAAACAATTGTAATAACAGTTGGAGGCATCAGGATACTGAAAGTCAATAGAATCTGAATGCTGGAAAAAAGAGGCCTGGAAAAGTTTCTTTCTGAACACTGTAAATAAAATTAAGATCTATTTTAGTGGCACTTTATAAACAGAGTAAACTGACAAAGCAGAGGCGGTGAAGGGATGGACAGAAAAGGCTCAGAACAGCCACAGGCACAACTCAGTGTGGAAACTTGGTTTCTTTGGAAAAGGTTGGAAGATGCTGTAGGGAATGGATGGCGGCAACTCTGGTTTTTAACACAGGAGAAGAGGTATTTCATTAATTTGTGCTGAGATGTAATGTTTCATAATCTTGTTGACCTCCTGAAAAATCATTAACGCACTCCCTTTGGATGTCTGTCGGGATGTCTTAATCTGTTCTCTCCTTGACACAGCAGGAAATTGACCAAATATCTCACCTCATGGAAGAATGCTTTGGAATAAAGATTTTGAGGTTTGTTTGCCTCAATATCTCCCTTCAGATAGATTTTATTCTACATAAAATGTTTAAATGAGTAAAGTTATACTGCTCATCTAGAAGGTCATACATAAACAAATGTGTGAATACTTTGTATGAAGTTAGTGAATTTTTCTCTTTCAATTTATCGATTCAGAGACTCCCTTAAAAAGGTATATAGTGTTTGCATAGCACATTAATTTGTAGAATGTTATAACTTTTGCATCTTACTTTTTGGTGGAGATATATATCTGTAAAATCTCATGTGATCTCCTGATCTTGATGTCTACCAGAGCGCTCAGGATCTAAGTTCAGCCTTGATCTTGCTGGTCAGCTGTGCTCAGACAGACTTGACATTTCATCTGCCCTGCAGTAGGCTTTGGGGATTTTTTCAGAAAGGACCTTTGGCCTTTGTAGAGATGTATCCTGGTCATCATTTCTGAAAAATCTAAATGCTGTAAAGGAGTATTTGATAGCTGGAGGCCTGGAACCCAGCTCTGCTACTGGGAAATGTGCTTGTATTAGTACTGTGAAGCATGAGATGCTTCCAGGGCTGCTTCTTCCAAAGAGTAGCAGTACATATCCTCTCAGCAGTGTCTGGGTACCTGCACAGGAGGTGCATACATAGCTGTCAGCACTGCAGCTAAGGCTGCTGTGGCACACCCCGATGACACCCTTCTGATGCATTAGACACACCTTCCCTGATGTACCAAGACAGCATGGTTTCAGATGAACTTATGTTCTCTGAGCTGAGTGTCCCTTTCCTACATTTTTCTGTTCTTTTATTTTTCTTTTTGAAGATATCCTGTAAGTAATGTAGTTGTACCTCACACATTTTTGATTTTTGACTCTATTTTTTTAATGAGTTGCTCTCTTCCTATCACTACTTCTTTATTTGAACTTGCAGGGCTAAAGCCATCTGTAGTATGACTCCATTTAAAGTCAGTGAAAACCACCCAGGATGGATTTGGACCATGTATTTGTTTGTGATGTTACAGTTGGTTGCTCTGGTAATGATTATAATGTGTCACAAAGAAAAAATTTTGTCTTTATGCACTGAGCAGACAGCAGGAACATTTTAGTGCTTTAGAACAAAACAAAAAGATTCTTCTTTTGTGTGAATGTTTTCAATTATAAAAACAAATCAAAGAAAGAAGACGAAGAAGATAGCATTTGAATTTTTTATTTTCTGATTATGGAAGTATTGAATTACATGATATTTTGGTGTACCTGAGTCTGTGATAAACACACCTACCTAATAAAATATTTGTGTGTTTTTTGCTTGTTTTCAAGTGCAAGAGCCCAAATGAAACACTGAGACCATGTGAGGTACATCAGAGCAAGTTCCCTTATGCCAAAAAGGAATGCTCAATTTTATACAGTGATCTTTTTGCACCTTGTCGCAACGTGGTAAGTTTGTTAAATATCCAAGATTGCTGTCAAGAAAGTAATAAAAATCCAGTAATTAATTTCTTCTTGCGAGTACCCTCAGTCTGAATGGGAGGATATAGAGTAAAGCCCTGTGTGGGTGGGCTACATTTGTGCAGAGTTCTTTGTTCCTTTCAAGATTGGAATCTAAACATAAAATGCTAACAGAGTTGGGAGTTAGTTGACTGAATAATCAAGATTTTATTCTCTTTAGGTTTTATTTATACCTCTTATCTATATAGGTAGATAAGTTTTATAAATTGTAAATTTGTATAAATTGAAGGATTCTAAGATAAGTGTATGTGTAATGTGCCTACAGCTTAGCTCAAATAGTTTTATTTAGTTAAGTGTCTTACTCTATATAGAAAGAAATATGAGAGAGCAAGATTTCAGCTCAGAGCTATTGGTATTTTTAAATGTTTGTCAGTTTATCATCTGGTTTTATCAAAACTCTGAGGTCTTTTTTTCCCCAATACCTGGCTGAGCCTGGTACTTGAGTTACAAGAATGTCCTTCAATTTAGTCTGGACAAGACAGGGTCAACACTATTTTTTGTTCAAATATTTTATTCCATTTAAATCTCCCCATTACAAGTGCAAGACATGCTTTATACGTTTTTCCCTATTTCTAATTTTAGCCTCCCAGTGGTATTTAGGTGCTTCTTTACACCTGAGCAAGCAAGAACCACTAAATTTCATCTTAGTCTCCTAATTTCTTCATGATTATTAAAACTAAATGAGATCATTAGCAGTCTCAGCAGAACCTCCTGACTTTCAGATCTGAAGCTGGATATCAACAGGGTTAGGAATTTGCCTGTGAAGGAGGTTGCAGTAGCTTAACCCAAGAGATTTATTAATGTTGACTTAAGTTACTCTGTAAAGAATTTTTTGAGCATGTGCCTGAGAACATAGTGATGAGTGTATTTTCAAAGTGGCAAATAATAAATAAAAATGGAACTTCTGCGATTTTTTAAGAAACCGTATTATAATAACAGCTTAGAAAGATATTTTCTCTTGAGAATTCATTTTCCATATTTTACCCATGTTGTGATAAGTATTTGCAAATATGATACCAAAAATTTAGCATAATTATGTTAAAAAATGCATGCCAGGTGCAAAACATGTACTTTAACTAGTAGAAAATTATTTCCACACCTGTGTATCTTCTACGGGGGAGTCTGTAAAGCAAACATCTTTCATGTGTTTTTAGAACCTATTAATCAGCATGTGAAAGTACAACTCCTGCAAATGTAGTGTAAAGTGACATCCTATCAAGGCCATGAGCAGCTAGCTGCTGGTGGGGAACAGGGTGCCAAGAAAAAAGTCCAAGCAGAGACTGACACTGGGGCATGGAAAGAAAAGAAAACACAGGTGGGGGTTTCAAATGTGCTTATTGTTGGTCCTGCTATGTCAGTAGGAGGTCCTGCAGTGCATGCAGGCAAGCTTCTCTCTGTGGGACAGGTCTCCTTGCAATTCAACTCAGGCTTCAATACCAGTTTACAGGGAGATAAAATCTTGCATCTCTGGCTGGAAGCAACTGATGGATTGCAGTTGCCCAGATAAGCATTGAATTCAACAGGGCCTGAGGAACCTAAACACCTGGAGAAAAAAGGGTCTTCCTCATAATTTCCAAACTCAGCAGAAACTGGCCCTACGCTCCAAGTTTATCACAAGATCAGGATATTGCTGACCCATGGAGGGATGCTGTTCTGCAGGCAAGAGAGACAGGTTGAGATCTTTGGAGCCATTTGCTGTTTGGTGATTTCTACAAAGCTATTACTGCCACCTTAAATGGAGCTGGTTCTCATGTGTGTCCCCCACATCCCAGTGGTATCCCTGTTTTCAAAATGAGAAAAATGAAAGCACAATAACATCTCTCTGCCCTTGATCCAGTCCCTAATCCAGCTTCTAGCAACTGGCAGCTGAGAAGCTGTCTCCGTGTTAGATAAGTATTGTTTTGTTACTGTGGTGGTATTTCTGTAATCTGACGTGTGCCATTTGAGTGCTTCACAAGTGAGCTAGACTAGAGACTAAACTGAAGAGAAGCATAGCCTTAAACATTCCATTTGTTGAGTAAAATCACTGTTTTGGAAATGTTGCTCAACATTACAAAAAAGATGATTCAAACTCAAGAAATATTGTATCATGTAAAACTATGAAATATTGTGATAGGATTTTGGAGAACACAGATTTCAGAAATAATGAAGTTTTGTGGGCAAATTATATTAAAATCTTGATAAGTGATGAATCTTTTTTTTCTGCACAATGTCACCAGTGATTTTAAGCTTTCCTCCCCTGGGAAAACCCCCTTCTACAAATAATTACTTTAGTAGCTTGGTAACCAGAGTTGCAGCTTTGATTTTGTTGTTGTTCAAGCAAAACTGACAGGATGACTACAGATGGCAGTTTTTGCCTTACAAAAGCAAAACTACCAGCTTCAATAATTCTTTAAAATTGATGAACAGCAAGTGTGTGGACAGGCATGTTTGTTGTAATCACTGATTGAATTTTTCTTTTGACCTTTAACTTAGGTATAACCTGATCATTTGAAGTGTACATTTGGTGTAGGAATATGCCCAAACTTTTGAAAATATCTTATTTTTGTGTTTAATTCTTTCAGTCAGTCCAGATGTACAACTCCTGCTGCAACTGGAATTTGTACAGCTCATGCAATTAAGTCACCTGTTTTTCTTCTTTCCTCCCTCCAGATTGACGTCACTTCTTTTATCAAAAATTGTCACACAGATACATGCAACTGCAATCTTGGTGGGGACTGCGAGTGCTTGTGTACCAGTATTGCAGCTTATGCCCACAAGTGCTGCCAGCAAGGAGCAGCAATTCACTGGCGATCTCCTTTGCTCTGTGGTATGTACATGGGCTGGCCATGCACCAGAGCTCATCTCACAGGCATCTCTGGCTTTTTTCTGCCCAATTACACAAATATGACAGAAGCAGTAGATAATAAACATAGTTCACAACTCTCAAGCTGTCTCTGTGTTAGCTGTGTTATCATTCTACACTCAAATTCACTTGTCTTGCTGAAAAGGTCTGGCTGTGCTCAGGGTGTGTTAGTGAAGACATTGTGGGAAAGGCACTGGTGGATGTCCAATTTTCTGTGTAGGGCTACAAAGAGACCCAGTCTGTTCTTTTCACTGACAGCAAGAAGGGTTCTTAGCTGTAGAATAACTTCTGCTTCAGGTCTGCTGTCACTGAACGGAAGTTTAAGAAAATAAAATCACTAACTGAAATATCTTGTGGGACATGAAATGTCCTCTCCTGAAAGTGAGCTTTACATTTTTAGGATGCAGATATGCGTGGATTCTCTTGTGACATTATAATAATAATAGTAATATTATTAATAATAAAAACAAAACCAATAATATGCTTGTTTTCTTTTTCTTTTAGCTTATGACTGTGAATATTACAACCAAGGTATGTACTATTTGATAATCTTCTCTAAAAAAATCAATTAATTTATGGGCTTTTTCTTAAACTTGATGTAAGTAGTTTTAACATTGCTTTTATTTTTTATGAGTAAAGGTTAGTGACACAGCTGTGTTGAATGATCCTAGTAATCCCTAATGCCTTCATTAATAACTTCATAATGTTCAGTGTGGGTGGATTGATCCATCATCCTACAACCTATGGTAGCAGTCAGGGAGAACCTCTGGAAGGACATTTCCTTGTGTTTGTACTGTAAATTCAGAGCTGGGACATTGTCATGGGTTTACTTACCAAATTTCGATTCCTGGTCAGGAAACCAAGAGCGTCATGGTTTGACACCGGCCAAGGGTCAGTGCACCCATGAAAATATATTTTTCTCAATTTCTGCTGTGAGATAGGACCAAAAAAGGAGCACAACCACCCAAACTTAAAGTATAGAGAAGAAACTTTATTAACTAACACTAAAAAGAAAGAATAAAAACAGAAACCAGAAGGAAACTTCCAAAACATCCATCCTCCCCCGCTGACCGTTCACTCTCCCATTGACCACATGAAAAGACAGAACCTAGGATTTTCAGTCAATCCACCCCTTGAACAATAATTTCCCCAATCCAACAGGAAGAGCGGAGTCCCTCCTGCTTTGCCGTAGATCCCCCCACAAGAATACCAGTCCTCTTGTGGCCACACAGTTCACAAATGGCTTGCCCACGGATTTGCCGTTGGGAAGCATCGCCCCCCCATGGGACAGTCCTCTCACAACTGCCCATGGGTCATTTCAGCTCTTAGGGTGCAGTTTAAGAATGTCATTTTCCTAGTCCAAAACAAAACTCTCCTCATCAGCTGCATCTTCATCCCAAGGAACAGTTATCTCTCATCCCTGGGGCTGGGGATATCATTACATCAGTGCTTCAGCACTCCCCATCTCTGGTTGTCCCTGGGGCTGGGGACATCAACAATCAATGCTCCAACACTCCCCAATTCTGGCTGTCCCTGGGGCCGAGGATGTCAACAATCAATGCTCCAGCATTCCCCATCTCTGGTCATCCCTGGGGCCGAGGACGACAACATTCAGTGCTTCATTAGCACCCCCCACAGGACTAGGACATCCCCCTAAAAAGCATTTTACACGTTCTAGAAGCATCCAGTCCATTCTCTATGGCTTTGCAAGAGAAGTCCATGCCAAACCTGGCCCACTCCTTCATTCTTCCTTCCCACTTTGGATTCTTTCCTGTCTTTTCCTTGACATCAGGTCTCAGGCCCTATCTTTCATCTCCTTCAAGCTGCTCCCCTTTCAGTTGAGCGGGATGCATGCCTTTAAAAGGTCCATCTGGGCAAGAAGCAGTTAAAACCTAATTTTCTGGGACTTCTGCCAGTAGCTCAGCTATCATCAGCTCTTCCGATAACATGTCCTTGAGCTGTGGCTTGCAGAAATGGGAGGATTCTCCATGCCGGGGATCGGTGGGTGGGTGGGGAATTCTTCTGCCAGGCTGGGGCCAGTCTGTCCCTCTGTTCCCTCCGCTCCCTGCCGGGACAGTTCCCTCCGGGGGAAAGGGGGGCTCTCCTGGCCCGGCCCAGCCTGGCATGACCTAACTTCCCCCACAGGACTTGGAGGGGAAAACTGGGCCGGGGTAAAGCTGTTCTTTTCCATCCTCCCCATCACCTGCCGGGACAGCTCCCTTGGAAGGGGCTCCTGGAACAGCCCAGCCTGGCCTCCCCCTCCCGTAGGCCTCTGTGGCTGGGGGGAAAAGCCGGGCCAAGGGCACAGCCTCCATCTGTACCTGCTGAAGGCCGGAAACAAAAGAGAGTGATTCCTGGCTAGTCCTGTGCAAATGTATATCCTACTGAGACGAATTTCACTTTTGTTTGGCTCATTTCCCTGTCTATCTTTAAATCTGGCCCACAATTGGTGTTGCATTGGGGTCATGGGAAATCCACAGGCACACCTCACTTCCAGGGGTGGCTATTTTCCTGCCCACCAAAATGTCAAATCAATCTCAAACCAGCACAGACCTACGGCATTTGGACGTTGATAGTCTGTGGGATTTTATGCACAAGTCTCACAATACTGTATCATAAGAAGAACAGTACCTTAAAATTGAGAGTGGTATTCATTTAACAGAATGAATTCCAGTGTCATCCCCTCTAATATTTGGATATTGTGCTCATGCTTTATAGAGAGCAATAGATATTGAAAAGGGAAACTTGACTAATTGCAATGATATGAATCTCACTTTTAATATGTCTTTTTGATAACTAGGATGACTTACATGAAGATAATTATAGAGATGATTTTTTTCTCTTCCTTTCTGGCCTACTACAGTAGTAGCATGTAGATCTTGCTACGTATAGCTGATTTTCCACAATTACTTTGCAATAGGGAATTTTGACTTACACAAAAAGGTTTGAGGACATGGCTTTAATGGTGAACATAATGACAGTGGTCTTAAAGGTCTTTTCTGACATTAATTATTCTATGATTCTATGAAAAAGTAGGAAGGAGTACTGGTTTTGGCTAATTTTCTTTGTATAGTTAACATGAATTTAATAATATATTTTGCATTTGTGATGACAGTGGTGTTTTACCTACTGCTTACACAGATCAAGACTTTTCTATTTCTCATACTGATCTACCAGTGAGCAAGCTGGGGTGGCACGGGAAGTTAGAGAGGACAGAGCTGGGACAGTTGACCCCAGCTGACAAAAGGGATGTTGCAGAACACATGATGTTGAGTTAAGAAATAGAAATTGGAGGGGAAGTTTTCTGGGACTGGCATTGCTTAGGGTTTATCTAAATGTTGATTGGCTTATGTTGAAGAATTTTGGCTTTTTCATCACTTTTCTTGCATTTGTTTTCTTTGGTTTCCTTTTTCTTTATTTTTCTATAAACAAAACTCAAACCTGACCATGATTTAACTGTCTTTGTCTCCACCCATAAGTTTTTTTCAGTTCTTCCCCTTTGATTCTTTTGTGAGGTGTGGGGTGAGTGACCAGGTATGTGGTGCTTAGCTGCCTGCCAGGGTTAAAGTCAAGGACAGCGTTATGCATGTTTCCACTACCAAGTGGAACTAAGTAGAAAATTAAGACTTAAGTTTTGAATATTATGCAACGAAAATTTTTCATTTTCTATGTCATTTTTCTTCCTTTAGGTCTTGGTGAAGGACCCTATATTTTGGCAAGTTTTGGAGTGAATGACACAATTATAGGGGCTAATGTGTCCAGCGGGAGGATATTTCCCTTGCCTAGAACTGGAGCACATAGAAGTGTAATATTCAGTTTCATGATAACTCCAGGTCTTTTCAAAGAAAAAGATTTATGTAAGTGTTCTCAGCAGTTTTATTAATGGTGGGATATATATCTCAAACTATATGAATTATTTTTGCTGCATCTTCTAAATGTCCTAAAGTAGTCTAGATATTTTTAGTTATTGAAATAAGTGACCAATTTCAAAATGAAGGAGGGATTTAAATTTTAATTTTTTAATATTAGAAAACCTCTCTTTCATCTTTAAAGTTGACTTTTAAAAATTATTTTAGAAATATTACAAGATACAAGTGAATAGAACAACTTTGTGAAAAAATTCAATTAGTTGATATGACTGGAAACTGGGGAATTTTACACAAGTATCTAGCAAATATCAACACTGAAGGTCAATGCAGGATATTTTTGTCTCCAGTAAAATTGGTTGTACCTTATGTTTTTAACTTATTTGTTACTTTTATTGACTTAGAACATGTGCAACTCAGAATGATCAATGTATTTGTGCATTGTTAATAAACAGCATCTCTGTGCAATGCAGAAGGTAGTTTTTCTAGATGAGCAGCTAATCCTAAGCTCTCTCTTTTACTTATCAGAGACTTACCCAAGATATACAATAAAAAGAAACATGTTTAAATATTTTTCCTTCTTTATCTGTTTTTCTTTCTTCACATATGCAAAGATTGTGCCAATTAAATCAATAAAGATTTTGTCATAGCTTTCTAAAATAATTTAATTTGTTGAAAAAATCACAAACCCTCAATAATCAACATAAAGAATGGCTCTCTCCACAGATACAATTTCAAATGAAGTTTACAAACATTTAAATATTAATTGCCCTGGAAAAAATAGGTTTACAGATGTGATTTTGGAATAAAAAATACATACAACAGAAGAATTAATTCAGTCTTGTCAAATCCCCATGTAAAGTGGAAGTAAATAATTCATTAAATCTGTGCAGTACACAAATTACTTTCATATGGAAATGAGGGAAGAGAAAGTATTCCTCTAGATTAAAGAACTTTAAGACTGTATTTAAGTTGAAAATCAAGTATGAAGTCAGTCTTCTTATAAATTCTTACATTTTCAGAGAATTTTTTCAATTTTGATTTGTGGCATGGGTAGAACAAATAGAGATCAAGTCTCTTATTTGGCCACAGATTTTCTTACTGCATTTCTGGATATGGCTGTATATAAAAAAAGCCTGACCTCAGTGTTCTTAAAATCTGATACTATTTACAAATGAAATTTTGGCACTGCTAAGCTATCACACATTTATCCAAACTTGAGAAAACTCCCAAAATATGCAAGTTCCAGTCTGAGACGGCTTAGGAATAATTTTTGAAGGTTAGTAGCAGTAAGCTGAATGCAATTTTGATCTAACTGGTAAGTTCCCTGGTGGTTCTGGATTATACGATCCTTTGAAGTATATTTTAGACCCTGCACTGCGTTCCTAACTCTCTTCTGTTCAACAAAACACTGATTTTTTTTTTTTAATGAAAAGCAGGTTTTTAAAAGGAGTCACTTAGCAGCCAATATATAGGATTTAATCTCAATTATAAGTTGTTTTCTATGAAAATGTCACAATTTTTGTTTTCTTTTTCTTCTGTGGAAGCTCTGTCTCTTGTTTCCCTTGAATCTGCTGAAAGACCAAACTACTTTCTGTGTGTACGTGACAATGAAACCATTGGGTTGGAGCAGTGGCAGGCAAGTGCCTCCTTTCAGAGACGAGCCACCTTCTTCCACCACCAGGGTCTCTGGAGTCCAGGGCTCAGTGCCTTCGAGCTGCACAGTAAAAAAGGCTTTTTCATCATTCTCACTTCATCCAGTGTTAAAGTGGAAAAGTATGATGATTCAGAAGAATTCAAACATTTCAGTAGCTTTAGTATTGAAGGTAAATTGTGCATCATCCCCAGGGATAAACATTCTTTTTCTGCTTGCCTTCAGAGCACTTTCTTTTTTGTATTTCATTGGCAATAGTAACAAATATTTCATCCTATTTTTAATTTCTCTCTTTCTTTGTCTTCCATTCCATCTCAAAATGCTATTATTTTCCAACTTTTGCAGATAGGATGGCCACTTATCTTTGAACTATGTTTTCATTGGCTTATTCTTTCAAAATGAAAATGGCATGTCACAAAACAATGTATGCTTATATCTCATTAGTAATCTATAGATATCTAGTATTTCAAATGAATTGAGTAATTGTTTTACATCTGCAACCAGCAGCATCTTCACTATGTTTAACTGATCTTTTAAGGTGTCTTGTAAAATGTGTCTTGTGTCTTGTAAAAATGAATAGCTATTTTTATTGTCAAAGCTTGAAGTGTCTTTTATCTTGAGGAAAGTTAAAATACTTGAAACTGAACAAAATCTCACCTATTGGAAAGTTCTGAAAATTTTGTCTATTTGGTTTTCATTTTTTCATTTATCTGAAAATCCCAATGTATGTTATAGAAAAGGGTGTAAACTTACTGTTTATTGATTATGAAATCAATAAAAAAAACGCCTTTTTTTTCGTTCTCAGAACTCAGTGCTTCTGTGCCTTACAGAAGAATGTGTGAATGGCGATACGAATCTTGTGCTAATCCTTGTTTTAAGACATGTAGTGATCCTGAAGGAATAGCATGTAAATTTCTTCCTCTGTAAGTAAAATTAATCTCATATTGCTACTGTATCTTTTCTTGTAGTAAGGATACTATATGCTTTGTGAAAATTTCTACTGCTGTGATATCCATTTAGTTTTACTATCCAGATCTCAATATCATTCTTATGAGAAACTCTCACAAGTCATATGAAAACATTTGTACCAAGCCTCTCATTTCCCATTTATGTGTGCTTTCCAACGCAAGAATAAGAGGGTTTGTATTTAGCCCAGAGGATTAGCTTCTGTTAGTGGTTAAGTAGAAAGCTATTAAATTAAATGAAGGCTATTTTCTTTTATGGCTTTATAGTCACATCCTAAACCAGCACACCATGATGCTAGAACAATCTGGTGTTTATATGACAGAGATCAAAAATTGTAGGAATGGTAAAGGAGGAAAATGCCCTCTCCTGTAAGAAGAGGGAACTTTTTTACTGCTGGGGGATGGCCATTGGTGTGAAGGGAGGGATTTAAGAGGGGTTATGTTAGTTTGTGATTTAGTAAACAGATTTCCTGTCTCCATGGTTCTCCCCTAGCCTCTATGAAACCACACTATACTGAAAGGAAAAATGCCTAAAAGCTCAAGGCACAATGTGGTGGAAAAGAATGGATATTTTAGATTTCAGACTCCCTAGCTGTATGTAATTTATGATTAGTAATGCTACTAATATGACTAATTTTCTCTGTTGTTATTCTTAGCTTTTTCTTTATGGGAACACTGGTTGTTAATCTCATGATTTTTTAATTGAGAAATCTCCCCAGAATGAAAAAGACATGGGAATAGAGTGAATTGTCTGCATTCTCCTATGTTGAAAGGATGCAAGAAAAAGGCTTTATGCAGTCAATCTAAATATTTTAATATCTCAAATAAACATATCTGGATAAAACAAAAGTCTTGTTGACAAGTTCATCATTCTGTGAAAAATGCTTAGGGATACATTAGGGAAATGCTTTCTGCTTAGGGATCTAAACTTCCACCTGGTTGTGAAAGCAGAATGGTCCAAAGCTATCATATTCATCAGCCTATGCAAATAATTATTAACAGTTTAGAAATAGAATCATGCTGCCCAATAACTTTTTGACCTTGAAATGCCTCAAAATTCTATTTTCATTGGAAGTTCATAATTTCATTGGAAAGTCCTGAGAACTCTGATAAGACATTCTAATGGTTTGTTTAGCCAAAGTAAAATAATTTAAAATTAACTTATACTTCTACTATAGCTCTAGAATTGACTATGCAATATTTTAAAGGGTTGAAGGATGCATGCCGTACTGTCCCAAAAACATGATTCTTGATGAGGTGACACTTAGATGTGTTTATCCAGAAGACTGTAAGTATGCATTGTTATGTTGATCTACTCTTATAAATAACTCCAGAGATCCCAGGAATAGGTTAATCAAATGTAATTTTTTAAAAAATTAAATGTTTTCTCAGAATATCTTTCTGTAGACGATTATCTCTCTGGGACTCCATTCCCAGTCATCTGAAATAGAGTTTCCACATTCAAACAAGTTGTATTTTAAGCAGAATTCTCATATTTCTCTAGTAGTGGCTTATATATAAACTTTTTGGATCATGTTATACTCAGAGCAACTATTTTTGTCTATACAATGCTAGTATATTACACGTCTGTAAGGGAGAGATCCCAAATGAAAGAAATACAGCTGTGGCAAAAAGTTGAATCTTTTCAGAGGATGACACACCACCAACAAATTTAGTTCATCTATTTCATAATTTCTGGTGTGTAAAGATACCACATTATTTGCTTATTTTATGGGATAAAGTATTGTTTTAACATTAAAATTTAATTTTAATATTGTATCTTATTTTATTGTACAAATTTTGAATTAAATACATTATGCTTGATATTTGCTAATACAAAGTTATCTTGTATAGTATCTTCTAAGAATGTAATGTACTTATTTCAAGTATTTTACTTTTTTGGATTTACTGAATTGTCTGTGGAATTGCTTTGTTGCTTCAAAATTGCCCTGCAAAATAAAGGTTTTCATCAATAATAAAAAATTAACTACTTCATTTGCAGAGAAAATTAGAAAATATTTTGAGTCAGCTGAATTCCTCAAAGTCAGTAGATGACCTGGAGCCATTGGCAAGATCTGATTTGCTAATATTTAAATGGGATTTGAGCAGAGAAACATTTGCTATTTTTCTTAACTAATAACCCATAAAAGACAGTTAAACACACATTTTTCCTTTTAGGCATACCTGTGACACCTACAGAATCAGAAATTGGACTGAAACCTTCACTGTTAGTCCCTCACATGGGTCCTACCACGGAGAGATTTCCTCAGACACCTCCTGTGTTTGTTACTTCAGGGGATAAATCAACTCTCATGGGTGTGACAGACAAAAGAAACATCAATGCAAATACAGCACAGTCCATTACAGACTTTTATTCATTGGGAGCACCTAAAGCAGCCATCTATTCAACAGCTTCATTACCAAGTACAGTGAAGCCTTCTGATGTATTTCACAGCACAGCCAGCCCTACTGTCATTTTCAAACCCATCCCTTTAACAGATTTTCCAATTCTTCTTCAACCCTCAGCAGTCACATCATATACTGCCCACTCTAGCGCATCTATAACTTTATCCCTTGCAATAACAACTCCAACAACCTGCTGAGTGCAAGTCCTATTCCAACACATTCTGCATTAACACCCTAGTGGTAGTTCCATTTTCACTTGAAACATCAACCATTCAGCTAGGGACAGTTTGACCTTCCTCAGCACTAACAACTTTAGCCTCCAGGATATCTTTTGTCACTTCTGAGCTGCCTGCAGGGATTGGGAAGAGTAGGAATCCTTCAGTAAGTCATCCTAAGGGAGCAGAAATACACTCTGAAGTGTCTTTGTCTGCCTTGCAGGCTGACAGAGAAACTTTCACAAGACCTGTATTTCTTCTGGGTCCACAATTGACAATAAGCACGTCTACTTCTCCTATATCAACTTTGTCTGTTAGAAGTATGTCTGGCGTTACTCAAACTGCAGTTTACCCAACACCCATTTCTGCATTGAATTCCAACTGCTCCTCAAATTCCTATGACTACTAGATTTTCTGTCTCTGAGACAAGTCCTCAATTAATCACAGTTTCACATTTCAAAACAGCAAGACCCTTGTCTAAAACTTCTCTGATATCATTAAATGCTAGTTCTTCAACCAGTGTTTCTTCAAAGCCATTTTCATCTTCAGTGCAAACTTCAATGCCTGCTCCCGACCAGAAATCTGCATTAAAAAAGGGTAGTATTTCTGCTGCTCTGCCAATAATGACTATATCCTCACATCAAGTTGTTTCTCAAATCCCTAAAAACACTTCTTCAAGTCCTGCAGCATGCACAGTATCTACACCAGTGCTGTAGCTTTGGGCCTCAGGGAGGTAAACTGAGAAACTGCCGCTGTTGCCTCCAAAAGCCCTTATACAGTACCTTCTGGTGCTTCCACTCCTCTAGTTAATTCAACTGTCTTTGATAGGTCTGTAGTAAGTAAAGCCTCAACAGAAAATAAGCGTATAATGCACAGTGATTTCTTTTCATTGTCTTCCATTTCTAAGAGGCCAATGAAATCCATTATGTCTATAGCCTTCCCTCTCAGGACATTGGTATTGCCTCTACATCAACAAACATTTCAGAACTTAGAGTACCCCAAAAGTTCAGATACAGAATTTAAAACTGACACTGTGGCTCAGAGTTCAGGTACTTTCATTTTCAAAGATCCTTTCTTTACAAGGTCATTATCTCTATTTACAACCTTGTTATCAACATCAATACCATCTTATGTGACATCTCAGACTACAAGTTCTTCATTGATTCCCATAATCAGTAGCGCATCATCACTAGCGCTAAATGTAAGTGCTACCCAAGCATCAGTTTCATCTCTAGATACACAAGGAACTTCAAAAATTCCAATTGTAGACCTTGCAACTTCTGTGGATTTTTCTAAATTCACTTTAAAAATAAGTCTCTCTACCAGCTTTTTAGCAGCACTAAAACCATCCATTGTAATGCCCTCTTTACTAATGCCTACAGCCTCTGAAATCATTTTAGAAAACCAGCCCTCTATGCTTTCCTCTCCTCCTAAGACCATTTATATCTCTAATGTTTCTCTAGGAAAACAGAGTTCTTCAGTAAGTTCTTCAGAAGAAGATGGAACAATATCAGCCCTACCAGCTGGAATCATCACTCAATCCTCTACACCAATGATCATGAACACAACAGTGAATGCTACATCCTCAAAAGCACCTTATATTTTTGCAAAAGTGCTACCTAGTCCTTCAGCCAGTTTATTAGTTACTTCAGGCACTACCCTAGCCTCTAGGATTACTACAAAAACCACTGATTCTTTTGTTGTCAATTTGGATTTTTATATGGGTTCAACTTCAGTTCCTACCACCATAGAAACACACAAGTCTTTATTTGCAACTGCAGTAATTCAAGCTTCACAGAGCAGTACAGAAACTCCGAAGATTAATGTAGTGAAAACAACTGGTTCTACAAGTCCCTTATCACAGATGAAGAGTACCTCATACATAGCATCAGAAGTTAAATACACAACTTCATTTGAAAAAACTGTGGATATTTCAGAAGATGGTCAGACTTTACATGAGCAAAAAAATGCTACCATGGCAAAGACAACCACAACTGACAAATCTTCCCCACCTTATTTGCCAGGAACTGCAGTTCAGAGTCTGCTGTTTTCAAGAAATACAACCTCAGTCAAAAATATCTCTGTTTCTGGAGTCCTGGATGTAATGACATTGGATGGGTCCCAAATCCCAAGACAGAAACCCATTACACCTTATTTTAGTGTAACAGAAGCCACAGAGCTGCAAACCAGAGCTATAATAGATTTATCTCATTCTAGTGGTGGAATGGCTCTGCCTTCCTCATCAGAAACGACAGCTGTAGCTGACAAGGCTTACTTTGGCACAATGATGCATACACTGATACCTACATCCTCTGAGTGTGTGGTATGATCAGTCTTACTTTCCCCTGTATGTTCAAATATATATTACTTTCCAGTCCATTCTGTTATTCTACATATGTAGTACCAGAGATTTAAAATTGTTCCTATTTTCTATTTAATTTACTTGTTTTAAAATTCTCACTTATTCTTAGAGGATAGTTTTGTTGCTGCTCTTACACTGCCCTGATATATTCTGCAACTTGGATGTATTGCTCTGGAAAAAAAAAGGCTTTAAAGCTACATGAGTTTTCTAGATAGTTAAATATATTTCTGAGGTGCAGAAAAAGCCATAATCCTTGGAATTTTGATATTTCTGGATAATCTTACCCTGGTTTTCCTTTTTTTCCACTTGTTTCTTTCTCAATGGGTTTAAAATGATGGGAAAGCATTATTTGTATTTCTTAAAATGTTTCAGATTATGACTGATTATAACATGTAACCTCAATGCATAATGCTTTACACAGGATCTTACACCGCAGCTAGATGGAAAACGAAGGGTGTGAGTGAATGGACATGCGTCATTGTCACTGGTTACAACCACACAAATATAAGTCATTCCAAAATAACTGATGAGGGGCAGGTAGATGTGCTGATTCTCTCTCAGAGCTGATTCTCTCTCAGGGGGATGGACAAGTCATCACTTGGACTTCATAAGGCCAATGAAGTTAAATCTGACTCTTGTTGTTTTTTCTTTGTATGACAGCCAAAATATCTCGAATCTGCTGACAAATGTAGCCAGTATATATGTGTTAATATGGGTTGGATGTTATACAATCTTTCAAGGAACTGCCCTAAGGATGTACAGAAGCCTGATTGTGGTTTTCGAGGAATGCCTGTTCAAGTTAACACTGAAAGCTGCTGTCCAGAATGGGAATGTCCTTGTAAGTCACTCTTTTATTTTTAAATAAAATATGAAGCCTTGATCTGTTAATGTCAAGTAATAAATTAAAGGGTTATTACAATGGGATTATGTGGTTAAATACTGGAATGAATTAAAAACAGCTATTCATCAGCAAAGCAGAATGAAATATACTGATCATTTTGGTACCTTTGAATTGACATCCTAGAGAATAATATTTTTTTTTAATGAAAACATTGGAATGACATCTGCAGCATGAACACCAATATTTTTCAGCTGAGATTTTTCAGAATTTTTATCAGTAGAACTATTAAGATTTCAACATTTTAGGAAGAAAAATAAGTTAAATACTAGCTTTTCTGAAAGGCAGAACCCCCATATTTAATTTAGCTCTAATTGCAGTTTTTATTCATGCTTAGAAACTGCATAAACTGGCAGATGAGCCTGCTGAGGGAAAAAAAAGGCTAGAGAGAAGTCATATTTAAAACCTTGCAGCATCAATGAAACCAATATTGCACTTCATTTTTTTTTTCAAAATAAGACAGATAAGTCCCTTGTCAGTATCTCAAAACCATATATATTTTTATGCATATATTTTATCTCATGCTGTGCAGATTCATTGACCTTGCCTGTAAAACATCGACTTAAGTAAAACTTTTCACCAATTTAAACATTCTCCCCTACCCTGGGCACACAGAAGCAGGTGAAGGTATTTCCACTGAGTAACCTAGACACTTGCTTTGGCTTATGGCTCAATATGTTGTCTGCAGAACAAGGTCATCCATCTGTCTGTGAATGTACATGCAAAAGCAAATAATGGACGTTTTTAGAAATGTCTTGTATTCAGTTTTGTGGTAACCTCATTAAATGACAGTTCTTTTTTAGGTCAGTGTTCTGTACTGTCTGAATTGAGTGTTATTACGTTTGATGGAAACAACATAGCCCTGTGTAATATGGCTTCCTATGTTTTAGTCAAGTTACCAGGAGAAATTATTGTTGCTCATATTGAAAAATGTCCTGCTAATCAGGTAAGGTTCTTGCATTTCTGCAATAATTATTCCTTGATTTTTTCATGTTATAGGTTTGAAATAATGCAGAAATATATTAATTAAAACTTAAACATAAAAGCGACACTGAATGAAAAATACCAAGTTATTTAATTTTCAAGAAGCATGTTTAATAATGCTGTCTAGATAAAAGAATTTTATCTTGAGTTAAATAGTAGCTGTTGTGTTATAAGGAAAGTTAAATGTAGGTTCCTTTTAAATTATCAGAGGTGACATAACTTCTCAATATGCATGTGTCCTTTCGGGCTCTCCACACAGAATTGTTCTCGTAACCTTGAATTTATACTTTACAATATGGTCAAAATAGTAAAATATTTTTAATAGTGACAAAATGTATTTTGTAGTTATTTTAGGAAAATATTAATGACTTCATGAGGAGTTGTTCTTTGTACTTGTCTACCTCTCTGCATTGTCTACGGAAGGGATCCAACCACTCTACTTTTAGATTGCCAGTTTAGGTCAGGTCAGTCTCATCCTTAGGGTCTGCACATACATTTCCTTTGCACTGGCCATATTTCTAATTTATGCAGGCCTTGAGGAACTGGATAGAGTCCACCTGCAGTTTGTGGCTAATTCAGTCAATGATGAGGGGTTTCAACTGGCTTCTTACTTCCCATCTCTTACTTACTTTCACAGGGCAACTGTACACTTGAACTTTAAGACTGTTAAAGGTCTTGCATTGTTTTAGATGTTTTCTATTAAATTGCTCTCTCATTTTCTGATTGCAATCTAGAGGTGGGAATGCAGAATACATACACAGATGAGCTTTAGAAATCTGTAGTTCTTTAAGAAAAAATAATTTGAAAGGACCTTTCAGCATGTGCCCTAAATTAGCTGGAAAGTGTGTATTTTTTATTATTTGTACAGAATATATTAAATTAGTTTAGTTATTTAGATGACTGTAGAAGAACATTAAAGACAAAGAAAATAGTAACTTATTTTTGCTAAATAAAAGTGCTGCTAATTATTATTGCACTTCTAATTTATTTTTAATGTTTTCCAGAGTGTAAATTCAATAAGAAAACTAGTAAGTACTTGCTTATTTTGCTGATTTTAAAATGCATTAATATTAAAAAATATTTAATTAATATAAAATTCCAATAGCATTGGCACAGAATTAGAAAAATAATAGTAACTAAATTTTCTTGTCACTTTTTTTTTGAGGTGCCACCTGCAAACACTTCAGGGCTCTGTTTTAAGAAATTAAATGTCACAACACACACTTGTCAAATACTTATCAATCG
>VXBU01014346.1:13622-31412 GCA_013400315.1 Bombycilla garrulus | reverse complement strand
GTTTAGCAAGAAAAGTAAGTATATATCAACAGCGTGTGTACTCTTAAAAAATAGCTGGACAGCTATTCTGTTGTAGAATATGATAAACCATATTTTAAAGAAAACACTACAGGATTATGATTACTTTTGCAGATCAAGTTCCCAATAATTCATGGTATACTACAGGCAAAACAAAAAAATTACATTTCTGGTACTGTGCTTCACTTAAATGTCATTTTTCCAAAATGACACTTGAAAGTTCTTTTGAGATTTTAATGAAGCTGTAAAAGCAGTTATGCCTGAGACTATACTTCCAGAATCCCTAGAATCCTAGAAGTGATAAATACTTAAGCTTTTCTTGCTTGTCAGTAACAAGTCAGAACAGATGACTTTGAATATTTGGAATGAGGTTTTGTTTCATCATACAATATATGATAAATAAGATTTAATCTTTCCCTCATTAGGAAAGATTTTTTTCCTCATGCCTACTACATTTGCAGTTTTTGGAAGTGGCATGGTTGGGAAGCTCTCTAATTTAGGCTCTGTGACTGTTACATGTGGCAGAGGCTGTGAAAAAAAATCTTTTGTTACAAAATAGAAATACATATAAAATAAATCATTGCAATCTGGCTTTATCTGTAAAATGTGTTTGGTTTATTTTAGGTAGTCGTGGATTCTGTAATTCAACCATTACCATTTTCGAAACAAGGACTGAGAATTCAGGATACTGGTGCAATGTATGTTGTTAATACCCCGGCTGGTGTTAGCATCAAGTGGGCTCATGTTACGGGCATCATAGATATACACTATGGATTACATTCTAACGCAATGAGGAGGACAGAAGGACTTTGTGGTGAGGCTATGGTGGCAATTTTTTTCTTATTCAATAACTTCCCAATTGAAATTTGCAACTCCTTTTTGTGTCTGTGGCCAGCTGTCCCTATAGCTCTTGTTGTGACCCTCATTAACTCTGCTGACAATCTTATGTGAGTGCCTGTGAAATACAATTAATTAATTAATAATAAATTTTCATTCTGTTTGAAAGCTCTGTGTGCTAATAAGTATTTTGCAGAGCAACTAGTGATCAGCACATTGTATCTAAATGTATCACATTGTATCTAACTTTTAAAAAATTTACATATTTATTTTACTTAATTTTGCCTGTTTTAAGAGTTTTGCTGAAGCCAAGTAAAGAAAAAGAAAATTTTTGGTGAAAAAGTGGCTGCTAAAGAAATTTAGGTAGTGATAGTATATTTCAGTGATTATGTCTGACGTTAGCAGTGGCAGCGAATTGTTATGAAAATACTGACAAAAGTTGTATCTTGGGAAGGGTCCAAGTCTTGTGAGGACAGTGAATTCAGAATCTGAATTTGACCTCTTGAGGCTGGGTCTGGGGTCTAAAACTGTGCTGAGGTGTTTCAGTCTTGAATTACAATGATGGTAAATTTACCATGTTTCAAGCTTCCCTGAAGCCTTTTTATTACTTTCCAAGTATGAATAATATGGAAAAGTGTAAGCAGGTGAAAAAAAATTACTTTAATTTTATAATAAATGTTAATTTTCTGTTGGTTTTTAATTTTACATAATCTACTTCTTATAATATTTTAAACTGCTTTTAGTTTTAAAAGCAAACAAAACAATTCAGATAAGCTTTAAGTACAAACAGAAACAAATCAAGTTTTTAAAATTCATTGCTCACTTCTGCTTGACCAAAAGGAAATTTCTCCTAAATCTAGTGAGAGAAGGTGCAGTCTGGCCCTGCATCTTTTCCCAGTATCATGCCATCTTCTCTATCCCTGCTGAATGAGTGGGACAAGATGAGATGAAATGTGGAAAGAATTATAGAATTAAAGAATTAAGAATTTATAGAATTATATTTCTCTTTGTTCCATGAGAAGATAAAGAGGAAGACTATGCAGACAAATCCAAACTTATCTTAAAATGTTGCACTACTGTAGTGGATCTAGCACTGGCCAAATGCCCATGTGCCCACTAGAATTATTTACTCATTTTCTGCTGTGAGATAAAGGTTAGGAGGAGAGCAAAGCAGGCTCAAACTTTAAAGGATATAAAGAAAACTGTATTAACAGAATTAAAAGAAAAAAAATAAAATCAGAATAAAACCTTCAGAGCACTTCTCTTTCCCACACATCCTTTTTCCTTTCCTGGATGGCTGATTCGCTGTGACATTGAAGCCACAAGAGAGCCGTTTCTTGTGGAGAAGTCATTATGGCATGGGAAGAGAGGCTCCTCTCCCGAAGAGAACTGAAGAAAGACTATTCTAAAGGTAGTAAACTGACTGAAAATCCCAGGTTTTGTCTTTTTATGTTGTCAGTGGGAATGAAAAGAGGATGTTGGGGGAGGAGAAATGTTCTGAAGGTTTTATTCTGATTTTCTCTTTTTCTCTTAATGCTGTTAATAAAGTTTCCTTTATACCCGTTAAAGTTTGAGCTTGCTTTGTCCTTCTCCTAACCTTTATCTCACAGCAGAAAATGAGTAAATGATTCTAGGGGGTGCAAGGGCATTTGTGCAGTGCTAGACTCACTACATAATTGGCGCATTGGGTGGGGAACCTCAAACTGGCAAAACCAAACCACTACAAATACCTGATATTTTGCAGTAAAGTCTGAAGTTTTCTTTAGCACTTCTTTCCTGTCCTCTGCTGTTTGTTCCTGTCTGGGATTCTGCAATCCTCTTCCTCTCATACTAGAAAAAGTTATGGGTCTATGTGGTAAATTTGCTTTATTTTTAAAGCTGTATTGATTCCTCAGCTCTGTAGCATGGCCTTACAAGTTCTAATGCCAGCAGTTTGTGATCTGCAGCAAGAAGCAGAAGAGTTAAGAATACTGGAAAGTGGTGCTACTGTAAAATGCTTCTTATTTAAATGCCATCTTCTGTATTTCTGCATGCTATCTGAAAGAATAATAGCCTGACACACCAAGCTGGTCTAGTTCTTACAAAGGAGCCTGGAGAGCATCAGACTGCAGAGCTGAAAACATGAGGGCAAGTGCTTAGGGTGTGTTTAACACAGTAGATGGAAAGAGAAAACAAGAAAGGAACCTTGCCTGATCAGTTTCTGACATGTGAAACTAGTATTACAACTAAAGTTTTGGCATTACTCACTTGTTCTGTGCTTAAAGAGATCATGTATTCTAATTGATTAATCAATAGAATAATGAATTCAGGTAGATATAACTGCCAGGGTTCTGGAAAGGATGTTTTTTGCAGTGGTTTTGTATTAATAACTTGAGTAAGAAGAATATTTTCTCTAGATAAAGCAATTTGTTCATCAAAAGATTATTTTCGTAACTTCTTGCACTTAGAATGTTCAATTAAATCTCAGTACAGTGTGAAATCATCAATGACGAGCAATTAATTTCAAAACCATCCATTACTCCCAAGGACCTGATTGCCATTCAGTAGAATGAGATCAGAATTTAGTGCCACGTTAGTGAATTTGATAAACTCGGCAGCACATTTTGGTAGCAATTTTTCTCAAAAGTTATTTGTTGTGAAAAATACCATGAGTTGTATTGTAAGATCTACTTGTTTTATTAAGCCATTGAGCTGGTAGCTAAAATCACAACCAGGAGGTTGGAACTACAGTGGACAAACAGCTACTTTAATTTAGAAATGCAGATGACTAAGTTTCAAGGGTCAGTCTCATGCAGTGTCAATCATAACTTATCAAGTGTACTTTTTCTTTTCCAAATGAAAGTATATAGCATGTTTGTTCTTGCTTTGAATATGATGCTCTGTCTCCAGGGGTGTGTAATGGAGACCCTAGTGATGACCTGAAAATGCAAAACATGACCATAATTACAAATATGGAGGAAATCGAAATGTTCATTAAGAGTTGGGAAATTGAGAAATCACTTGATGTAACAACCAGGAGGCCAGTAAGAAGCTGTACTGAAGATAACTGCACATACTGTATGGAACTGTTAAACAGAAGCATTTTCATCCCTTGTCACAAGAAAGTGAGTATGAGGATCAGAAAAATTGCAGGACCAAAACAAATTATAGTTGTATAATTAAGACAAGAGTGACTGATACATGCACATTTTTCATGTTTTGCCTATTTTAGTGATTTGACAATGGAATGGCTGGCACACCCCTGTCATGTTGTCCATTGTAAACACATATCTATATTGATCCCTTGGCTCTTGTGCTGTTTTTTGAAATTACTTGATGGGCATTTCTCAAAGGAGAGACACTGGATCATCATATCAAGATAAAAACGTTCCAGAGATGTTATTTTTATTAAATGCTTGACATGGATCATTAGAACAGAAAGCCTCATGCTTCTGCTGCACACAAGAGTGATATATACAGTTGCAGATTTATTGGACTAAAGAAACTTGCAGTTAAAAAATTTTGACATAGTCAATATTACATTGACAATTTTGTAGCATTTCTTACAGAAATCATTATAATTTGTTTCTATAAATTGTACTTTCTAATGGGGTTATAGCTTTAGCATGCAGCTATTGTGGTGAGTAGACCTCTATAGGTCACTAGAGGTGAGTAGTGCAGCACAGTTATTTTCCAGAACAGAAAATGAGGAAGCCCCAAATCTCTGAGGTCTAACTGACTTTCCCGGCTTAATTAAAAATAAAAAGGATTAATTACTCAAGTGGTCCTTTTTTTCTGAGAGACAGATGTGTTCAGATTCCTGTTCTGCCTTTCCACTCTGCTTTTATTGTGTTATGGTTCGATTTTCATTACAGACAAATGCTACATGCAGCTGAGTCCCTTCTTTCAAATTCCTAAGACTGCTCCTTACTTTCCTAAGATAGAAAAAAGTGCAGGCAATTCTTCTGAAAGTAAGGAACTAAAGTAGTTTCTTTATATACAAAAGTTTCAATAGATATTTACCACAGACACTTAGTGGGAGGGAGCAGTGGTAAGCAGTTTGGAATCAAGAAGATAGAGTAGCATCAGTGAGTAGTAGGATGCTTTGCCTAATTGTTTTAACATATCTCATTTTATAATAATTTAAGGAAATCTGAGGAGCCATAATACCTACTGCATATATGCTCTCAGGAGAACTCTGATAGTGCATCTTTTCCTAATTTATAGAAAAAACATATCATCAAGATTTTTGAGTTTTTGGTCCATCCATTATGAAATCTGTTTTCTCTCATATACATGATGGTGGCAGAACTAGAGTGGATGGAATGTATTGTGCAGTTGCTGGCATGTGGCAGCTGATCAAGGATAGGTAGCAGAGTCATCAGTGTGATGAACTTATTGGAAGAAGTGAGAGACTGCTTGAAGATTTGCTGAAACAGTAGAGAGAACTCAGCTGCAACACAGTAGTGAAGAGCCAAAAATAAAACCTGACTTTCGCATCTTGTTACAAGTTGATGCAAGCAAACCCAATAAAAATAAGGCAGGTTGCACTGCCTGCATTTAGGCTCAGTAAAATAGCCAATCAAGTCCTACAGACAGAGAAACAGAGCAAAAAATTATTCATTCACAGCAGAATTGTATGGAAGGTATAGCAGCAATGTTTAGTTGGGATTGTTCACTTTTAGCTGACAGGGCTGTACTGAAAAGTTCTTTAAAGTGTGACAATCTCACTAGGACTGCATTCTCTATCTACTGATCAGCACAAAAGTTTAAATTTTGCAAAATGAGTATTCTGACAAAAATATATATTTTTAAATTTAGACACTGCTAAGTGATTTTTCCCCTTTTGGCTGTATTATTTCTCTTAATTACTGATTAATTTTAGTCACAGGAAGTCCTTTTACTTGTTAATTCCCAATTTCAATATGTTCCTAGGTGTCACCACAGGAATTTTGTGAGAAGATGTGGATCAACAGTACTAATTTTTGGAATTATGAGTGTGATGCACTTTCTGCATATGTGGCTTTATGCAACAAGCACAACATCTGCATTAAATGGAGGACCCCTAATTACTGTTGTAAGCAGATAACCATATCCTGTACTTTTATGTGGCTTTAGTGATGAGGTTTAGTGATGAGGTTTTTTAGTGACTAAGCATTTAGTGATAAATTAAAAATATTTTTTTTTCTCTTACTCTTGTAAGTAACATCTCATTTTATCACAACACTGGTAAATCAGGATACAAGTTCTTAAGATGAGAATATATAATTTAGCCATGAATGAATTTTAATCTCCATTGAATTAGCTGCTTACCTAAAGTACTGTTAAAAGTATAAATGTATGCTTTTTGTGCTAACTCACTTGTTATTACTCCCTATTTATCCAATGAAATGCTGAAAGAATGCAGAAGCATTCAATGTCCTTTTTTATTCCTTGCAGCATTGAGCTGTCCTGAGGGCAAGGAATACCAGCCTTGTGTGCAACCCTGTGAAGCCAAAACATGCTTGAATAAATGGTTCTATGAAGATTCTCCCTGTTCCTATTTAAGGGAAGACTGTGTGTGTAAAAATGGCACCATTTTGCATAGAGCAGACTCTGACCTCTGTATACCAGAAGAAAAATGTAGTAAGTACAGTAGGACAGAGTAGTTTTGCAATTATGATAATATTAACCATAGTTATGTTAACAGTTCTGTGTCAGTCCTCAGTGAATGGGAATCTGGTAAGGGTCCCTTCAACAGAGCCTACCTTTTTCTCAAGCTGCAGTGGTTTGTGCTTTCAATTAACCTGGCTTTAAGAACCAGTACTGGGGGAAAAGTGATGGTCATTCTTCTACAGCTCCCAGGCTTTTCACCCTTGGGAAGGAATAAAGGAGTAACACGGGCAGGTTCTGTCCCTTGCCATTACCCATTTTCACCAATAGAAATGCATTTGTTCCTTTGGGGCTTTTAAGGTCATCATCCTTTCTTGGATTCTTTTATCATAATGCTCTTCAGCCATATTATTTTGTGCAATATTTTTATTCAAGTCATAGTTACTTGCAGTAAATGGGAGCTGTCTGCTTGTTGAAGGGATATAATGATGTTTCTTTCTTCCAGTATGTACAGATGATAAAGGACAACCTCGCTCTGCTGGGGAGATCTGGCATGGGTCCATGCGAGGGTGCTGCATGTATGGCTGTTTAGAAAATGGAAGCATTATTGCTGTAGAACCTGAATGTAGTGAGGATCCACCACCAGTCTGTGAAAGAGAAGGGGAAGTTCTACTCCATGTCATTGAAGAGAGAGCTTGCTGTCCCAAGAAAGTTTGTGGTACGTATCACACTTGTTTTCTGTAACAGAAGTATAAAATAAGTGCCTCATATTCACAGGCAGCTGACAAACTTTAGATTCAAGGTAACATTTTTTCAAATTAATTTTCAAGTACTTGTGGCTGGTTGGACCAGCAATTGAGGCTTCTATTATTTAAAAGAATTATTCACTGAAATAATTTTTTTCTTAGAAGTCAACCAGTTAAACAAAACTTCTGTTAAAAATTATTTTTAAGCTCTTGCATGGAATTTAATAATGAATTGATTTATATTCAAAGAGAGAAGTACCTTGATATTTGGAGACACCATCAGAGATTGTTGCACTTCTTTCTAGTGCTTTGGTGTTATGAGCAATATCCTCTGATCTACTGCTGTTTCCCAGGAGCTATTTTTTGGGAACTGATCACTGAATACTAGTATTCTGCCTAGCCATGGTTGTTAAGAAAAAGAATAACCTTATTGCTCCTAAAACATAAAGCAAAATATGCTAATTTATTCATAATGTCTTTGAGGAAAATGAGAATATATGGTCTAACTGATATAGTACTTTTGCTTATTAGACACCTGAAACCAATGCTGCATTGTCAATGTGCTCAGGGAATATCAGTGGGACATTACAGCTGGCTTCATGCATAGGGAGCACAGAAAGTAAATACCAGTTTTAAGAGGTATATAACTGCTTCCTTGGGTTGAGATTAAAGGTCTACAGGATGGTATGGAGTGAACTTTAAGTTGACTTGGGCTGCTCTTTTGTGGATGGTAGTAGACGGTATAAATAGTCTGAAATATAGGACCTGCACTTGTATCTGTTTAAACACGTTAAAATTGTTTTTTATCCCACAGAATGTAACATGTCATTGTGTGATGCCATTATTCCAACATGCAAACCCAATGAAAAATTAGTGGTAGGCTACCACCCCCTGTCCTGCTGCCCACAGTACCAATGTGGTAAGGGAAATACAAAATCACACTTAGTGGAAAGTTTTACATACTTGTATTATATTTTGGAAGAACAAGTTGTCTTGATTGTTAACAGAATGGAACACTGTAAATAGCACCAGACAATGATGTATGTTTTTTTAAATATTCTCAATAATTTTTTGTGTTTGTGTTTTGTGTTACTTCTACAGTCAATTTGGGATATTTTATTTTAATTATCATATAAAGAATATATTTTATTTATCTTTTTCGTATTGTTTCAATGACTCCTTTTAAAATAGTATTTGTTTCACATCCTACAGAATGTGATCCTTCAGTTTGTTTTAATGCCTCCCAGCCCAACTGCAGAGAAGATCAATTTATTGTTCAAGCAAAGCAGGAAGATGCCTGTTGTTTCTCTCATGTCTGTGGTAAGAAACCTCTAATGTTTTTATGGAGAGCTAAGGAATAGTCAGGTATTTACAAAACCAGATGGTAATTCTAAAATAAATAGCTCAAGGCAGGAATTCTTGAGTGAGATTTCACACACATCAGGCTGACTGGAGCATAATTGTTCTTGGGTTAGTGGATCTTTTCTTTACCAAATACTTTTGAGTATCATATTTAACTTTGTTTAGCTTTTATATCTATAAAATTCTTACGAGTTCTGTTACCTGAGTAACAAATGCAGTATTGCTTGTTACATAGTCTAGTAGATGGAATTCACATATGCTAACATTTTAGTATTTAAAACTTTGTACATGTCTGTTTGTTTTTTTTTTAAATTCAGTTTGTGAGTCCTGTATCAAACCTGTTCCCTTGTGTAATGAAGGGGAAATTCTCACTGTAGACCTTAATACTATACACTACTGTTGCCCTCATTACTACTGCGGTGAGTGTAACTGTTGTGAGTTCGATATGGCACCAAATTCAGTAAAAATGACAGAAATTATGTGGGCGTGCAGGGATTTGTTTAGGTTTGACAACTAGGGTGGGCTTCAGGTATAGACTAAGGGGTCCAAATAAGGATGTAGAGGTACCAAATTTGATGTAGATTCAGAGTTCTTGGTATGCCCAGTGGTGGTTAACAAACGTAGTCAGTGGAGTCTGGAGAGGTTATTTAGTTCACCAGACAGAATATGGTGTGATCTAAATACCAGTATATTAATGTGGCACTGAATACCATCCTCGGAGTATAAATATACAATTGTTTATATATTAAAACACATTTAATAAAACAGCTTCTGTGTTGTTTTTCCTCTGTTGTACCATTCACTAATATTTAGGCACTTTAGTTTTTAGGTTTTTTGCACTTTCAGCTCCTAGGGGAAGGAGTAGACCAAGGGTTTCCAATACTGCTGGGTTTACTACTATTCAAACAATGACCAGGCAGAATAAAAGTATTTGCAATGTAACTTAGTCCTTTTCATAGCTTTATAAAACACATGAATTGTGCTATACATTTTAAAGTAACATATACAAGTATCACTGCTTAATTTAGATTAACTTTTAACCTATTGAAGTCTTTTAGGCTAATTTCAAACAATTAAATTGACTTCCACAAAGTTTGGAGTTTAGTAATTTTTACTTCAGTTGCTTCTGTATTTTGGTCCTTTCCTTTTCTTAGCACTTTTGCCCAGGTGAAATTTTCTGCAAAGGCGTTTGGCTTTTTTTTTTTTTTTTTTTTTTCCCAATTCTGGCAGGAAGAAAGTTAGATTTTATTGTGTGATCTTCCTTCACAGTCTCAGTAAGCCTCTTCTGATAAGGGAGGCAGTATTTTCTTATTACCATCATACCTGGAGGGAGGTTGCTCCCTGTTATCTTGCAGAAGTGTACGTTACAGTACATTTCAAGTCCATGTTTCCCAAAGATTATAGTTTTAGTTGTCTTTGGTACTGGTTATAATCTTGAGTAACTCTGAAGTAGAAAGAATACTAAATTATTCCTGTTTGATGTTCTCTGAAAATTTAAACATGTTCTAAGACAACTAAAAGCATTTTGAAAATCTTTGTTTAGTTTTTCATCCGAAGTGTAATTCAGATCCTTAAGAAACACAATAACATCTATATAAAATAATATATTTTTAAATACTTTATCAAAACTAATGTAAGCTGGAAAACATGAAGGAAAGTTGAGTAAATTCCCATATGTCTTTCCCCCTCATTTAGTTTGTGATGAAAATCTTTGTTCTGAGCCTCCTATGATTTGCAGCGAGGAAATGACACCTGTGAAGGAAAAAATACTTGGGCAATGTTGTCCAGAATGGCACTGTGGTAATTACTGCTTTATTCCTTAGTCACAGCTGTTAACCAAAACTAACAGTTAGCTAATTGATTAACACAGTTTTCTTTATCTCCTCAGAATGTAGCTGTGAAAATGCTACTATGCTGACCTGTAAATTGGTAAGAGGTGTCTTTTAAATATTGTTAGTAATGGTGTTGAACTCTCTTACTCCTCCCTTTTACATTCCTTGTTTCAGTTACTTGTAAAGAGTAAACAGGGACAGGGTGGGATTTCCCTCCAGTCCCAGCTCAAGCACATAATTCCAAGCTGCGTAGCATTGTCAACCATTTCTTGGAGAAATTTCTTTTTATGTCTTATAATGTGGAAAAAGAATAAAAGTGACTGTAATTTTATCCAGTTCATTGTTGACATGAAATAATATACTAGTAAGGCTTTCCACATAAAAAATTCACTTTTGAAAAATAATTAATGAGGTATGAGCTTTATGATTATATGTATCATCTGAAGAAATGTATTGTTTGGTTAATCATTTATGCCTTTGATTAAAATTATTTAACATTATTGAATTTAGCTGATATGAGAAGTCCTAAATATTTTTCTCTTCATGTAGTTTGTCATAATAGGGGCTGTGATCTGGGAAATAATTATGAGTGAATGTTCAAACTCCCATTAATACCATAGTGACCATAATTTCCTTATCCAATGCCTGAAGTTTTCTCCTTATGTGAAGACAGTATAATGTAAAGTCTATTAAGGAATTTTAGATTTAAATAGCTTTCATCTATCTTTCGGAAGAAAATTCTTAGGAGACAATCTTTTGCTAACATATTTATTATTGAAATAACTTTGTATCTCAGGAAAAAATGCTGTTTATTGACTGCTATACTATACACACCTACAGAAAGTGAAGTGCTGTTTTCTGTTCTACGAGATAAATATGCTGAACAACTCTGAATGTGCTACTACTGTTTCTTGAGTACATCGCAATTTTTCTCTTTCATGAAACCAGTGGTGGAAGTGATGAAAGTAATATTTTACATTTTTAGAGAAAAATTGTCTGTGTAGCACTACATTTAATTGTGCATGACTTTGCAAACTTTTATCTTTCTATACTCAGGGAGAAGTTAAAAAAATAGATAGCAGTGTTTCCAGTGCTTGTGGATGCACTCACTATATTTGTGGTAACTTTTTCATATTCCTAATTGTTGTATTTTAGCTTTTAGCTAAAAGGGTGTGCAAAGCAAGCAAAAATAAGGTCATTGAAACCTTCTCAAATGTAAATGCTCCTTTATATTAATTTGATGTGTGTCTATCTAGTTAAGCAATGATACTCTCTTTTCTGAATGTGGTGCTTTGCCTGCCAGCCCATCCATTTTGTGTCTATTCTGGCAGAGTATGGGAGTCTTGTAGAACTGCCCATGCTTTCAGAGTCAGGTACAGTCTCTCTGGTGGGAGGCAAGTAGGAAACAGGATGTGAATGGTAGCTGAGTGTGAGCAGGGCAGCTACTCCTAGTCCGCTTCCAACACAAATGAGACAACATCTCACACAGAACAACAGACCTGTTCAGACAGCACAGGAGGAGGTAGCCTTAAGATCAGAGCTGTGCTCCCTTCCCTCACTCAGCTCCCCATGTAGAGTAGATTTCAGCTGCACTGTGCATGGGGATGTTGAGGCAAGCTGCTGTCCCAGCAGCAGCACAGGCTAAACTGCCAAGAGCCAAGCACATATTTATGGTAGAGCCTGAGCAGATTACTCAACCACAGGTATTTGCAGACAGAGTAGTTTCATTGGCAGAAATGCTACATTTTGTGATGTGCAGAATAGCTGAATGTTAAATATTAGAACACTTTTGAAATAAAAACAACAGACTTCTTTTACTACCACAACAGGAGCACTATCAATTTTGGGCAGTTTTTGCATTTTGTAGCATTTTCTAAAACTGAGTTATCATTCCTCCCGCTCTAGTTTTGTAATTAAAACGATAAACCAATCAAGTCTAAAAGAGGGAATACTTTTGCAGTGAATAGGAATTTGCCCTACTTTTATCTTACCAGCAGTTCTGTTAATTTGTTTTATTATTTTTTCCCACCTCTGGTAGCATTTATTTCTTTTGGTTTTAGAGAAGGATGATGTGTGCATCTTCCAAGAAGTCACAGTACTGAATCCTGGACAGTCAGTGATTCAGTACTTGGATGGAGGCCTTTGTTACACTGTACAGTGTTTACAAGAAAAAGATCAGAACACAGGCTACAATGCCATGCATTTCACAATGATGAACTGTTCCCAGCAATGTGAAGCTGTGAGTATTCTTTAAATACAGAAATGATGCAATTTGTGAGCATAACTGAACAACTAGGATAAAAGTTTTAGTGAAGACTTTTGCTAGTCCTGTTTACTCAGCAAGAACTTGAGAACTTAGCAGTGATGATGTGTATCTTGTGTCCACATGATTATTTTGAGAGCCGGTTTCTAGCACCCTATGTAAACATATCTATCTAACTGTCAATCCATCCATCCATGCACCTATCCATTCATTGTTTTCCTTGCTGTTTTTAATTTCAGAAATCAAAGAATTTCCATATAAAGTATGTCTAAAAAGTACTAGTTTTTCTTTCCTTTCCATTCTTTCCAGCATCAAGTATATATTCCCTCCTTCAGTCACCATACTTGCTGTGGTGTGTGTCAAAACGTGTCCTGCTCTTTTCATACAGAGAATGGAACGTTGATTGTGTATAAGGTAAGTGCCTCTGAACAGAGATAGGAAGTAACTGTAATGATACAATAGACAAGAATCTGACAGATATTTCTTAGTTAACTCATGCTGTCATTCTTGCCTCATACCTCCTTGCTGCTGGTTACATGCTTAGAGACTATTTATGATGTGTGATTGGAAATGAGTGTGTTTATCTAAAGACCTCCCATTTTCACACATGTAAATATCTTAGTGCTTGTAATATTTTTCTGCAGAGATATGCAAATGTCATCATTTACTTAAGGCTGGATATGCTCTAACTGCAGAGCAGGGTTTAAATTGTAACTCTGAATTATATACTGTGATTTAGATGTGTTGAGAGCTCTCATGTTGAGAGCCTACATGAGGACTTCTATGTCCCCCTCTTCTCAGGGCTGCTCTTCATGCTGGTTACTACAGAAAGGAAAAGTGCAAATTGAGGCTCTAGGGTTCAGGATCTTGATGATGTGTTCCATCATCCACATACACAGAAATTTAGGTGTCGCCATGACTTGGTTCATACTTCCAGTTGATTTCAGAGCAAAATAAATGACTGAACTGGCACAGAGTTCTTTCATTCTGCAGTAGGACGCCAATGCTCAGCAGCATGCTAGAGAGTAGAGCCGTGGTTCCAGCCAGGGAGGAGTAGCCTCTGGTAGTTAGAGGAGGGTCTTTCCCTTTTGCCACCTACAGGTTGTCTGCAGCAGGCTTTCCACTCCATTAGATGCTACAGCATAAGGGCACTACTTTTATACACATTTCAGTTTGGAGATAAAGCTGATGTGTTTGGGCTTTCCTAACAATGGCTTTGTTTTATATATTCAGGAAGGAAGCACCTGGACCTCCAATTGTACCAACTACAAATGTGTAAAGACTGCTGCAGGGGCTATTGTACTGGGGTCAAATGTTGTCTGTCCCCCATTTAATGACACTGAGTGTACAAAGGTTTGTACTTTGGGTAAGGTAAGTGACAATAATTGCTCTCGAGTTTGGCTCACACTTCACAGCGCATGCAGACTTCATGCACTGTCTTTAAATCAAAAAAGTGGTAAGTAAAATTTTGTAAAGGAGCAATTTGCACTCATTTTCTATACTCCTGTTTTCTTTCTGACTGACAAAGTATCTGTGAGGAGTGTAAAAGTTTGGCCTGGGTCTTGTTGATGACTGCTTTTAGAATATTGTAGAATTGGAATCATGCTTGACATACCACTATATATAGTGCTAATCAATATGTCTTACTTTAGTTTGGAATAATACTTTACAAAGTTCATTGAACACTCACAATAAATAAATCAGACCAAAAAATTAAAAAATGCTCCATATAAAACTCAGCTATATTAAAAATTCCTTAAGTTGTGCAGTGGTTAGGGAGATGACAGAGTATACATAAACTTTACTATCTCTTAAACTAAAAATTATGTAACATAATAAAAAATATTCAAGATATCTGCCTACCTCCTATATTTAAAAATATAAAGAAGGCATATCCATATAAACAGCTTTGAAGAACACGTATTCTTCACAAAGACTGCATATTTGTTTACAGTTTAATTTCTAATTTAATTATTCTCCAACTTGATATTACTTGTAAAATTTTTCACTTGCAGTACTTACTATATTTAATGTCAGCTACAAATAATAATAAATACATATGTAGAGAGGGTGAGTACCATTGCTGTCTTGATTACCGACTATACGTTTTGTACTAGTCCTACTTATCCCTTTCATTTGTTTAATAAAGTTCCTATTTCTTCAGTCCTGAAGAAGGTAATCTATTTAAAAATAATGCCCGTACTACTTTGAGTTAATGCTTGAGTTTCTTTCTTGGAACCATTCTGATACCATCTATTAGGTTAAGATTTTAAAGAATGGAGCCCTAAAATAAACTTTCTAAATCAGTCTGACCTGTTTTTGAGAGATGCTGAGCATAGGCTTGAACCAGTAGCTGAGAAGAAAGCTTTTCTCACAGGCAGTTCAGGATAATTCAGGAATATCTGAGTTAAAGTGCTCTTTTAAAAAGTTATTGAACAACTTATTCAATATGATGTAAAAACTATATGCTCATGTGAAAAGATAGAAGCTGAAAAATTTCTGTGTTTTGTCTGTTGTTATCCTAAGAGCTCTGTAGTCTGCTTGATATGCAGATCTGGGCTAATTACACAAACTTTTAAAACTATCCTAATTAATTTCCATTGTAGGGAAATAGATGGTAGTAGGTTATATAAAAAACATACTTTTAGAAACTAAGTGATTTCTTCAAAGGAAACTAGATCAGATGTCAACTGAACATGACTGAACTTGTCATCAGTGATGAGTTCATTTTCAGTTTCAAAGGCTGTAAAGATTTTGTGAAACAAACCTTCAGTTTATACATATCTGTGTAATTCTGTTGATGTCAGTGGTACTGCTTTTTGTTAGCTCAAACTAACATCTTTAAAACATGGAATGTCTTGAGATACAATTTCTCTTTGCATTGGGCCCAGACATTTTGCTATATGATTTTTTTATTTTCCTAGAATGGAGGAATTGTGCAGACGTTTAATGATGGCTGCTGCAAGACCTGTAAGTGATGAAGGCTGCAATATGTGCTAGTTTGGCTTTGGTTTTGGAGGGCTTATTGTTTTAACCTCAGTTGCTGGAACATAAAGAGGGAAAAAGCATGCAGTTCCCCCTACAAATGACATAAAATTGTTGTAGTTACCTAACTACTCTTGTTAAAAGATCTTGCATAATATGGCTACTGACTTGGTGATTTTAAACATTGTTCTGGAGTATAACCAAATCTCTCCAAATATAACCCATGGAAGATTAAAACTGTCCCAATTAAAACAATTAAAACATTCTCTTTATCATTGAGTTGGCTCTCAAATAGCGCCTATATGATATTCACTTTAAAAGACAAGAATTTTTCCTCTTAAAAGTGATTCCTGATTCAATAATGTTTTACAATACATCTTTGAACTTAGCAATTTATTCTGTATCCCTAAGATGTATTTTCTAGGGCTGAAATACTGGAATGTTTTTTTCTTAAATCCCAGAAAAGAAAAAGTTAGAGTAATACTGATGATAGCAATGCTTATATAAAATCAGCCTTTTAATCTCTGGTAATACATTCACATTTTCTGTGCGTAACTTTAAAATATGATTAAATGTGACTCAAGCTGGCATAAAGTTTTCACAGTTTATGAAATTGTAAAAATAGATTGTGAACAAACTGGTTTTCTCTGCAGTTTTAACCAGAAAAAATTTATTATCTACTTATATAATTGTGTGTGTATATGCATATATATAAAACACTGTTTTGTAAAACTAATTGTGTAGAGCAAGGATGTGTTCAACATTACAGAAAATTTTAACCCTCTTTTTTGACCTTTTTTGTTTTTGCTGAGTAAAAGCAAATTAGTCTTTCGAATTTTTGTATACAAACCTTTACTTAATATTATCAAATAGCAAGTTTCAGACTTAAAACCATATATTGCACATTTATAAAACTGAAGTGCAATGTATTGAATATAATTTGGAGAAATAAGGGGAAGTAGTAATATTTATCAAATATAGAACAATACCATGTTTCTAAGCTATGTGAGTCTTAGAAAGGAAACTGCAAATATTGTTGTTCCACTGCAATCAAAACATGGAAAATGAAAGGTATTTTAATACAACATAATATGTTTTTTTTATTGAGAATCACCATAGAGAAGTAACACACCAGAACTGTACTAAAATCTTACTAAGCAATAATCTTTCTCTGATGAGATAAGCTGTGTGGAAAAAAAAAATCTGCCCCCCCTGCCAAAAAAAAANCAAATAACTTTTCCGAAAGAGCTTGATTTAATGCATGCAAAGTGAGTGCCTATATTTAATTCTTACCTTGCCATAGACAGACTAATTCCAAAAGTTTGGTTTAAAAGTAAACATTCCAGTTTTGTGTTAACCATGTGGGTAATAAAGTATAGGCCATCTTTAGTGAGACTTGAAGCAGGTTCAGAGTTTCTAAATTGTAGAAGACTAACAGGAAAGCTCCTCATCTTTTGCTAAAAGAAAAATTGCGGTTGGCAGTGTAAGAATTAATGAAGTGTCATTTATACAGAAATGTTTTTATTTCATGAGAATCTTCTATTCCTGATGATTCTGCCAGGTTCTGGATTGGGTCTATTACCCTTTGCCATTAGTCCAGTAGTGCCTACTGGTAGTATTAATTGTGAACCAGGTATTACTTTTAATAATTTTTTTTTTTTTGAAAATAATATAAGCACTGCTTGATTTATGTGTCATAGCTGTCATTATCATTGGATGTTACCATGCAGTTAATGGTTCTGGGCCTAATACTGAAAGATGCTAATCCTCTGCTGGCCTCCCAAATCAGTGCTTTTCTAAGGCCTGGTTATGATTCACTGCTCAGCATCTGTCAGAATTAGGTTCATCCATTTCTGGTATATGCTGTTGATGTTTATTCCTGCTGTTCATGGTTGAAATTGGTTTTATCACACGAACTTACTGTACATGGTAGTTGTAATAAGAAATGTTATTTTAAAAAATCATAATTCTGAATACTGTTACCAAGAGATTCTAAATCTGATCCCAGGTCTCTAAATTTAATTACATAAATCTATTTGCTTTAAAATAGAGCAAGAGTATGTATTACTGTCTGGTCTCACCTGTACAGATATGGATTTATGCTGAATTTCTTCTTTTTCACAAATAATATGTTTTACAGTTACAAAAATATTGAGGGCAGGGGGGGAGGGGGATA
>VXBU01014344.1:4146-20906 GCA_013400315.1 Bombycilla garrulus | reverse complement strand
TGGATAACTGTAACTATATTCCCAATTTAATATTCAGATATAAACAAAAATTATCTTTACTGTGCAAATGAGAAATGCCTTTGGGATATGCAAAAGCCTCCAGGTATTTTAAACAAGCCATTGTAAAACTACTACTCATGTTAGTATACTTTCCAGCTACTTTAAATACTATTGATCTCAGTATTATGTAAAGAGTATGCTATTTCTAGTTTGCTGCCTTTTGAAAGATTTTTAATGATTAAAAAAATGGGTGCTAGAAAATAGCTCTTATTAAGTAAATGCATGTGTAAACTGAAATGGAGTTGGGTTCAGATGAGAGTATAAAAGGTTTTGAAATATTTCTGTAAACTTCTGAGCTGTGCTTCAAGACTCTTCCTTCTATTCTACACGAAAGCTTGACAAGTCAACAGAACTAATTTTCCTCTCAGGCTTCTAGATGATGCTTTTCCTTTCTTCTGGAAGGGGGTTGTAACAGGACCCTTTAATGATCAAACTGTGGCAACGATACAAGACTTGGTAGATGTATGTGGGGATTATATTATGCAAGATGGTACCCTTGCATATATTTAACTTTGGCAAGCAGAGGTTTTTCCACATCTAGATTTCATGTGTGCTGTTTACTGCAGGTCTTAACAAAGGCAAAGAATGGATTTATCATTTCAGGCCACTCTTATGAAACAGTGGCAACCTGAATGTTAGTGCCAGTGATTGAGAGTTTTGTTGTTGTTCTTCCTGTGGAGTTACATCTGTCCAAAGGCGAACAGATGGACAAAAATATGTCTGAAAAGCCAGAGAGATCAAAAATAACCAAAGAATTTTTGGAAAGGTAATTGCAGGAGCTTACGCTGTGGTTTGCAGCATCCTGTGAATAGCAAACTGTGGAAGAAATATAAACAGGTTGAAATAGATTCTTCACTGACTGATGATCTGCACATTTACTGAAAATGACAAGTACTTTTTATGTAAAAGGATAAGTGAATGTGCTGTACAGAAGAACATTATAGATGCCTGTGTTAACTGAAAAAAATTAAAAATCTTGCATCTTTTTGAAGGGATCATAAACATTGCACAGAAGCTTTCTTAAAACATCCCTTTATAAATTAACAGGAAACACAATGACAGGAGGACAATGATGTAAACAAGATGTAAGGCATTACCATTTTATCACTTGGAATTTAAAATACAATGGACTATGTAGTTACCATCACTCAATACAGTGGACAGAATAATAGAACATAAGAGTACAACCTTTCTGGCTAAGGTCAAATAATTGTGATTTTCTACAGTTAATGAAAGTTTAATATCCTGTTTCATTAAAAATTCTCAGAACGTTGAACATAAGTCAACATTCCATGGAGAAGAAGGTATTATGCAGTTTGTATGTGTGCATATCTGCATATCGGAGCACAAAATATTGACATGATAATTGCAGTCAAGCCTGATTGAGCAGTGGCCTCTGGGAATTCAGCTGGTGTTGTACCAACTGGATGGCTGCTCAGGACACAGTTTGAAATGCAAGGTGCAAGTTAGCACTTTATTCAGCACAGGCAGGCATCATTTAAAAATCCTTGGGGGAAACCCTGGTGATGTGCAGATGTTAAAGCAGTCTGTTCTGAAGTGCTGATATTTTGAACACTATAAAAGACTTGCGTATTTTAGATGAAAAATGTTTGCAAAATTGTTGGACAAAAATATCACTATTTTTTGTATGCTTAAGTGTAAAAATACATTTAGTATTTTATGTATGTTGCTTAAAATAAGGCATCATCATATGCTTAAAATGGGAGTCTTAATCCTCAATACATCATCTACTAAATTAAATCAATCAAGTTAGAGATGCAAGAAAATTTGTTTCTGTAATGATGCCTTTTCATTTTCATGCATATCATGTAATATAGAACTGTCTCTATAGATAATTTACTAAGGAAACAATTTAATATTTGTAATTAGATCTAAAATTATTTTTGTAAAGAAACAAAAATAGGTATATATAGTTTTTTTATAGAAAGTAACTGGTGTTAGAAAAGTTAGAAAAGTGCAAAGTGTGAGGTATTCATTTAAATTACTTTTTGCTCCACACTGTCTGAATCTTTTAAAAGTACTAATTATAAGTATTGAAAGAAAAAAGTAATTATGTATATCACTTGTAGTTCATGAAATATAAGGATCTTCTAGGCTCTTTTAGATGAAATTAAACTCTTGATTAAGTGAGAACTCTTTTTTTTCTTTTTGTTCCTTTTTAAAAAATCTGTTCTTAATACATGGAAATACAGTGAAGTTTCTGCTTGGAAGATTAGGGCATAGGCTTTGACTGTGCAATCACAGGGATATGACTGTACACAGTAATTACAACACTGGTGCTATATTTACCATAACATAGACAGTCTGTGCTTTACAACTTCACTTTGCACATGGGTGATTAATTATCTATTTAATGCAAACAGAGAATGTGTGAATTGTGGAAGTCTCTAAAATACTTGGAAGTTGGAAGACAGAAAGATAAGGTAATCAAACTAAAACTGCATCCTACCAGCTGATATTTTATAGCCTTTCTATTTGGCAGCCCTTTAGAATCAATGAAATGTCTTTCAAAAATTTCTAGACTTGTAGTCACGGGGTTACAGTGTTTCTAGAAGCAGTTTATTGTAGTTAGAGATACACTGTTAAAATGCAGCCTTTACTGTTTTACCACACTGTCCAAAGTTTGCAGTATAAAATTATATATCTGTTGAAGTCCAAATTCGTAGATATATTTCTGGTTTTGGGATGTTTTGGAGTTTCTTTGTTTTGTTTTGATGTTTACTTGTTTTTGTGAGACTTTTTGTTGGGTTTGTTGTTTGTGAGGTTTTGTTTGTTTATTTGTTTTTTAATTCAGCGATTTGTAAAACTGAAAGGATGTATTCCATGAAACATGTAAACAGCAAAATCAATTTATTAGTTAAATTTATCTTAATTTAATTGATGTAAATGTGACATAATTATATACGACTCCAAGTTATTTTTTCTTGACAAGTATTTAATTCCTTGTTTGTTTAAGACCTGTGGTGCAGTACAGGATACCTCTTTGCTCATATAGCTTTTACTGAAGATTTTAAGAAGGATGTTGTTTTTAGAAACTTGAACAGACTTCTGTTTTTTAAAATATACCTCATTCATAGATAAATGTTTCCTCAAAGTCTTTTATTTATTCCTGAACGTGTTTTATTTCTGGCAGGCATTTAAAATGCTGCCAAACATCAAGAATGTTGTCTTGTACAATTGAGTAGTGCGTAATACAGGAAGAAAAATCATAGCAGAGGATATGCATCAAGAATATTTTCTCAGTTTCTTCATTTTTATGGGAAGCTGAATCTTGATAGTCTTTGTAGCTAAATGCATCTGTGTTAAACATTTAAAATAGGTAATACTCATGGGGAAACTGATTGGAGCTTAGAACTTGTACAAATTGACAGCCTCTCTTCACTCCATTTTTCATCCTAAAGAAGTCTGCAAATATTCTTAGCTCACATCATTATTGCTCATCAGTGATTCTAATTAGCTAAACAGGAGTTTGTCTCAGTCATTGATCATCATCAGCTTCTTGACAGTGCCTGATCCCCCCCCCCCCCGATATTCCAATGGCCTTTTAAAAATACATTTACGCAAAATAGCTCAATGAAGTTGTTTGAAGATTTTTTTTCTTAATATTTGTTACCCTTTTAAAAAAGAAGAGATGATTACTGCAATTCCTATCAAGTCCCGTTTTAAGGTATGGCAACAGATGCAAATACAATATGTTAGTTCTAGTCAGACTGCTTTGAGTGTCAGTGTCTGTGGGGAGCTATCCTGGAAGAAGCATGGGAAAACGTCCTATGCCATCAGGAGAAACTGCTGATAAAGTTGCATGTGAGGTTTCAGTTTATGCTTTAGGCTTCTGACAACTTCCATTGTGTACCTAACTTCTAACAATTAGAACATTTTTGTTTGGCTGTGGGTGGTTACATGTGAAATTATTTTGGGGGGCATTACAAACATGTGGTATCTAGAGAGCTTGAAAGAAAACATCATAAATGCAAAATGTATTAAATTTCTTCAGGTTTTCCCAGCAATTATGAAGATGGTCAGTCAGTGTTTATAAACTATATTCTTTGGTATCTTTGTTTGAAGGAATGTTTTACCAAGCACTGGATAGGTGGAAAATGCTGCGTTTAACTAGAAATGTGCTAAGAACTGTTGGCTAGTATGTAGCTCTGTTACCAGCATATTTTTGGCTTTGACAGTGATCTGTTTCTTTTTTTATTTTTTTCTCTCCAGTCCTAGACTTTATTCTGTAAACCCCTGTTTTGAAATCATATCCTAAAGTCAGAGGGCTCCATGGATTCTTCACTACCAATAATAAATCAGAATTAGCTGTGAACGCTGTTTTTTGAGCTGTTTGTTCTTTTACTTTGCTCTTCGTTCACTTTTTTACTTTCTCTGTTTTCTCCCTAAAATAAATTTTAAAAAATAAACCAGCCACAGCTGTAAAGTTCCTTAGGGAAACCTATCTAACTTACCACATTTTCAGATCAAGTAATGCATTAGAAAACAAATCTAATAATAATTTTCAAGTTTAATAATAAATTTCAAGATAAATGCATAGTTGAGTTAGGAGGCAATCTGATTATACAGTTTTTGTGTCTTGATTGGGTCTTGCTTTATGAAGGGCTGACTTTGTGAGAGTAGATGGTAGTTAGAGTTGGGAAGATGATGGCGTATTCTGGGTGATACATTTAAGGTCAGGATCCCTCTGAGGGCTGGAGGCAATGCCATTCTGTGCTTCATGGGGCTTGTGTGCGGTTAATTGTAGGATTCTTTATGTGTCTGCACCGGACTTCTAAGTACTTTGTAGCAAAGATCTACTTTCCTTTTTGTCTTTTAAAGCTCTTAGGATTTTGGATCAGCTAGTTGTGAGTGTGTCTAATCTTAAATTCCCAAGTTGTCTAGCTGTAATTAAGATCTGAAGAAACTTTAAATGTTACATTTCTTACAGTTTAGATCAATATAGGTCTGTGACTTCCTCAGATAGATTATGGTGTAGCGTACTTATGGGAGAGTGATAACCTTCCTCCCCAAATATTTGGAGTTTGATTGTCTTTGAGAAATGGTAATTGTTGATAGCCATTTAGGATACTGCAGCAAAGTAATTAATTAGGAAGAAGCATTAATATTTCTATATTGGAACGGTTTTTGTTTCATTTAAGTTGTACCTATCATGAACAGTATGTCTCCTTCAGGAACATGCAGAGACTTTTGGGTTAAGTATTATACAAGTAAACTATTCTGCCGTTCTAGTACAATGTTTTATATATTTACCAGAAGGCCTTTACCCTTTTTTAAAAACATAGCTGAGAATGTGACTTCTGCTAGCTAGATATGTGTAATAAGCAGGGTAAATCAGTTTCATAACCTGTCATTTTTTGAAACCTGTTTGTTGTTTTGGCTGTTGTGCTCCTTTTCCTTTTTTTATTTTCTTTTCTAAAGGGCATCACAGCATAACTTTTGGAATGCATTAAATAATTTCATATTTGCATTCTGTAATCTACTTAGTTCCATTCTTGTAGTTTTTCAAAGAAATTCTGAACAACTGTCTGTATTATTTATTTTACTGCTGATGACTTATTTTCTTTATGAAGTAGATTTTTTTAATATGATACAACTAAGACCACTTCCCAAAAATTTTTATTTTTCCTGAGCTAAATGCATGCCTTTCTTACCTTTTTCTTAGTTTTCTTCAAGTCCTACAACATATCATTGCCATTATATTTGAAATAGGAGAAAGTTATTTAAAATTCCAATGCTTGAGAACTGAATTTCCATAACCCTTACCTCAAATTCCATACCATTTTTCTTTAATTCTTTGTTTACTCAAGATTGGATTAGATATTTTAGCAGTCATAGAACTTTATTAAAAACCACCACATGTTATTGGATGATCTGTAACGGGAGTGTAGTTTAGTTTTTAAAGTCTTTCTTAGCATTAGACCACACGATAATACTTAATAGTGGAGAAAAATAATCTTCCATATATCTGCTGTCTTTACTGGCCACTGTTACAAAATGCTTTGGCAGATTAAACCATTTGTGTATAGCTGGTTATTTTCATCCACTTTAGATCAGATTTACAGATTTATGTATACTAGTTTCGAAACATTATTTGGTAGAGGAAGAGTTGCTCAAATAGGATTTCCTAGCTTCCATAGATGGCTCATACCCAGCCATTGTGAAAGTTTTAGCTGTATTTTGAGAACAGGGATAAACTGAATGAGTTTCTGCTTCTGTCACCTGTGGTACTGGGATTGCCCGAAATGTTTGGACATTTTTAGGGAATATATTTTTCTCAGCTCTTTAGTCACACATACAGTAAGAGTTCTGACTTGTGTTAAGGAATCCGAATATCCTTACTGTTGCAATGTTTGTTGTCTTTGTGCCTAAAACAGAAGCCAACAAGGGCATCAGTATTTGAACTGGGTTAATAAATAAGATAGCAATGAGATGAAGTACTTTATTAAACAAAGCAAAGTGTCACAGCGGTGATAATAAACTTATTAACCACATACAGTGGTTCTCCTCATCCCCCTTACTCAAGCTTCTGAGCTGTCTTTTTTATTCTGCTGGTAACAGTTACACATTCTGTCCCTGTGGAATATAGTAAAATAATTATGATGTTCAAAAGTTTTGTTTCAGACAGAAAAATGTCATGTAACTGAGATAAGGACTTCACGAACTCAAGTAGCTTGGTGATTCTACATTGCAAAGAAGGGGCAAAAGCATTTTGCTTATTCTATGTTCAAGTAAACTTTCTGCTTTTGAGGAAGAATGAGAAGACAGATAATTTCAGCTGCTTTAAAAATATTAAGACCTCTTATTTCTGTTTCTTTTTGAACAAAGCTGCGTTAGATGTTTACAGATGTAATCTGCTGTCACTTGCCATATGCTCCTGATTAATTCTGCAGGGCCTGTCAGCTTTAGATAATTTAATCTTCTGTGCTTTAAAATGACATTCATTATCAGGACATGAAAAATTCAAATGATTAACTGCGAGTTATGACTAAGAAAGTGTCTATTTTTGTTTGTTTCCAGAGAAAAACAGAAAACTGAAGTCAAGGACAGAAGAATTTTAGAGATTATGCAAGCCAAAGACAGCAAAACAGAATCACTAGAACAAATTTATATTATGTTTAAATAGAGCAGTTAAGAAAACTTGTCATTGACAGCACATTTATGTTTGTTAAAATGAGAAAATAGTTTGCTATTGTGTCTTAAGAAAAAAAGTTGCAGGAGATTAAAAATTTTTGATGAAGTATTCTTTAAAATGTTCTCTGTTGTCCAAAAAATTGATCTGTAACCTAAAAAGTTCATATGATTTTAGATTAAACTATTTCTGAAAATCTTGCCTCATCTTAGACCCTATGTTCTAACCTAAACTTGGATTTAAATCTGTAAGAGCTCTGACTGTGTTTAGGTTTGTAATGTGACCATGCATGTCTTGGTAAGATTTGCCATCCTGATGCATCTTCTGGCTGACAAGAAGCACCACTGTGCTGGAGATGTTTCTCCTTTTATTCATTTTTGAATCAACTCATGCTTAAACAAATATATTGATAACAAAAATACGTTATGTATTATATGAAGTACAATATATAAAATATATTTTATTATATAGTTGTTTATTATAGGGAGTGTATAATATATACAGTATATTATCAGTTTCCCATATATAATCATTATTATATACTTTATACGCTGAAGGATTATATCCTTTAATATATTACTTTAATACAAAATATTCTATTGCATATAAGATGTAAATTTATAGAAAATGTAATTATCTATAAAATAACACAGTAAATAAAATAAAAATACTGTTTATAATTAAATAAACTTCTATTTTATATTACATCAGTGGCTGAAGTTTCAGTTGTGGTGTCTCATCCTCATGGCTCTAGGTGTGATGTGTAATGTGTTTGATGCATATACACACATCCTGTTTAGAAGCCAGCAACGTATGATTCGTCCATTTCTATCCCGTCCTTATCTGAAAGGCAAAATACCTGTGAAGACCTTTATAGGAATATGTATGCAATACTCTGCTTGTAAGAAGACTGCCTGCTGTGGCAGCATCTGAACCTGGTATGTGCATCTCCATGAGATCATTCTCTGTGGTTTCAGATCAGTTTCAGAAGCTGAAGCTCTAACTGATCAGAAATCTGAAATTGATGGCATAATGCATTTGCATCATCCATGTGGAAATAGAGAGAGGCTTTTAAGTGAGCTTTTATGGACTATGACTATGGAAAACTGGCAGCCAAGAAAGAGGAGTTCATCAATGGAATGGTAAATCTTTGGATATACATACAAACTTGGGAATGAGAGGCTGGAGAGTAGCCCCACAGAAAATACAGGGATCCTTTTTGAAGAAAGTTGAACATGGGTCAGCAGTGCCCTGGCAGCCAGGAAGGCCAACCCTGTCCTGGGGGCATCAGGCACAGCACCAGCTGGGCAAGGGAGGGGACTGTCCTGCTCTGCTCTGAGCCTCACCTCCAGTGCTGGGGGCAGTTCTGGGCACCACACTAGTGAAGATAAAGGGCCTTGAGATGAGCCCCCTTAAGGGTGAGACAGGAGTGATTGGGGTTATTTCACTTGTTCAGCCTGTTGAGGAGGAGACTGAGGGGCATTGTGGTTTATGACTTTCTCATAAAGGGGAGGAGGTTGGGCAAACACTGATCACCTCCTTCTGATGACCAGTGACAGGTTTAGAGGGATTGGCTTGGAGATGTCAGGGTAGGTTTGGCTTGGACATTAGAAAAAGTTTCTCCACACTGGAATAGGCTCGGAAGTGGCCATTGCACTAAGCTTGCCAGAGTTCAAGAAGCATCTGGACAATGCTCTCAGGCACATGGTGTGATTCTGGAGGTTGTCTGGTGCAGGGCCAGGAGGGGGACTTCATGATCCTTGTGGGTTGCTACCAAATCAGGATATTCTGTGATTCAGTGATTCTAACAGATGAGAGGAACAGAAGTTGTTTGGATGATCATCAGTACTCCAATGAGTAGTGTAGCCCTTACAGTTAGCTTCCCTGAGAGTATTGTTGACTAGGGTGGAGGGCAGGTTGTGAAGGGCACCAGATGGTGCCAGTGCTGTACATGAAAGCAGTGTACACAGGTGATGTCATTCTGACCTTCTTGCCTCATCCATTGGCTGGAATGCTGTAGGATTAAATCAAGAGAGGAATTGTTTCCTGAGTGAGGTTTTAGTGATTTGGTATCAAAGAATGGAGCTGGCTTAAATAACAATGTAGTGTTCTTATTTATTTTGTTTTACTGAATGTGCTGCTTATTCGTTCATCTAAGGAGGAAAAGATACTATTTATGTAATTATCACGCAAATAGGTTGCTTGTGAAAATGTGCATTTTGACAGTAATGGCAATGAATGTTCTTTTCTACAGTAGAAAGTACAGATAGAAAGATTTGAAGGCTGTCTATTTCAGTCTATTAATTTTTAACATCTAGGAATTTGAGATTAGCCAGTTATGTCTTCTGTTGTTTTTTTCTTCCCCTTCATGCATCATATAGAGATTCCAATTGCAACAAGATAATTTGTTATAGGGTTTATTGTCTTGGAATTTGTGACTGGCCACCAAAAAGCTGATTGTATAAATCAATGCTGAGTAAGGGAAAAAAAAGAAAAATCAGTGGGATCCTTTGACATAAATGTAAGCTTCTGTTGCTTCTAGAAATAACAACAAAACCATATAAGGAGAACATGAGATCATATTTCTTGTCTTGTATTGTGCTTAGACTTTATCCTGTCATGCCTAAAAGGACTTCTAAAATTTCTGTAGATATGACAGCATATTCTCCACAGCCTAGATGAGGTACATCTTAACATGTAGTTAGCTTGTACTGAAAGCTAAATGAGCTTAATTCATAATGAGCTATTTCAAGTATTAGAGAGGTTTCTATTTTAATGGATATTACTGAAAATCAAGTAAAATAATAAATTTAGAAGCTATGATTGAGATGTAATACGGTCTTTAATCGTATAATTTATATAACCTAACAGTGAAGGAAAGTGCTCAGATACTCATGAAAATTGGAGTTGTGGCTTTAGGGATAAAAATGTAAATCATAATTTTTCAAAACTTCTGCTGTCCAATCTTTTTGGACCATAATATATGCACTGAACTTCTGTTTACTTAATACAACTTCAATTTTTCACCTCTCCTAAATTACGATGTTGCAATCTTCAGTGTTATGTACATGAATAAGACCTTTTTCTTGTCATGAGTTTAATGCATAACTTTAACACATGTTGTGTTAAACATTTTAAATTTGAATTAGTGTGGAACATTTCAAGATGTACCATTCAAAGATTCAAATAAATTTGTTAAAGCACTTAAGATTATTCTTGTCTATTATTGCACATAAATTCAGCACAGAATATATTGTATTTGAGTTTTCCATTGTACTTTTCCCTTTGTGCTTTTTTTTTTTTAAATTGGTTTATTAGTAACTTTTGGTTCTGATAGTCACAACTGGGCCTCATCTGGCATATAGATATATTAATTCTAAGTGCTGTCTGGAAAAATCTTATTCCTTTGAGATTCGCGTCTCAATTATTATACTGATTTTTTACTGTTATTTTTGTTTCATGCAGTTTTGTTTCAAAACTCTTTTCTCAGCAGTTGTGTATTGCTGACGTATATGCATCACTGCTCTGTTTGTTTCAAGGAAAAGAATTTCTAACTGCTATGTTTAAGTAGGTAGGACACTCTCTTAGAATTTTACTGCTTCTGAAGACTGATAGATGCTTTGTTGCAGAAATCTTTTCATTGTCTCTTTTATTTGGAAACATTTTTAACCTGTTGTAATTAGTTTATTATAATTGTGTGTATCTCAAGTAGATCACTGATGCTTTTTTTCCTTAAAAAGTAAGGTGAGGTTTTTGGGGGAATGTGTGAAATTTTTAAATTCAAACAATTAGTTTAGTGGATAATGTTGGATCAGGGAACAGTTTTCTGCCATTCACAAAATAGACAAATTAAAATATCTTTAACTGTTTTCTTTAGAAGATGACGTTAAAGACATGTAAAAATAGCAGTAAACCTTTTCTTATAACATTGTTAATTAATTAGGTTTCACTTTTGATCTGGAGGAACTAAAGCTAATCTTTTTGTCCTAGACCTTGTAATGTTTCAAAACCTTATCAACTGATTATTCTCTAGAGGGTTTAAAATAGTACTGGCTTGACTCATTATATGCTCTTGAAAATCTTCAGCTTGCTGCGCAAATCTATATTAAAGCCTCTCTAATGGGTCCAATTGAAAGAAACATAATTCTACCTTCAAGCATTGATTAATACTGATAAACTTGTCTTAACTTTTGTACCTTCACCTAATTATATTTTTCTTTGTAATAAAATACTTTTATTAAAATTAGGACAAATGTATACAGACATTATTACCATCTAAATACTTTATTTTCAGTAGTGTGTAAGCTTGATTATTCTTGGGTAATGAGAGACATGAGGATAATTTTGGTAATAAGGAGATCAGATGAACGTGTCAGCAGTGTTGAAATTGTATGAATTTTAGAAACACTTTGCAAAAATGTTTGTCCAGTGAATAAGATTTATATATAATGCAGACAAAGCATGTTGAAGGGGACACTAACACAATTTTTTCCTTCTTTAAAAAGAAAAGTGACTCAAGTTGTGCATTTGGAAAGGGGATCAGCCTTCAGGTGAAACCTGTGTTTTATGTAGCACCTTTGAACTACATCAGTGAATTATCATGTCTTTTTGTCTTTCTATTTAACATCATCTAGTTAGTTTTCTCATAAAATTAAGGGAAGGAAATCTTGTTAAGGAGCTGATCTCAGTGAGAAAGATGAGAAGAAAAATATACAAAAAGTTGAAAACTGCTGAATATGGTTTATTGATAGAATGCTACCTGAGGTAGGTACTGTGATGACTATGGCTGATACCTGTGGGCTTTTTTGACTGAATAAATTAATAAGCTCTAAATTACAATGTACTTTTACAGCTCATTAGTATTTTGTATGAATGCCCAGTAGGAATACTTTTTCTGCCAGTTAAAAATGTGTTTCTGTGAGGTAGCTTATTCCATTTTGGGGAAATAGTTTTTAACTTTTTCCTACTTAATTCTGCAAAAAATAAGCAATATTGGCAGTTTATACATGTGTGCTGTAAATCTATGCCTACCTCTTCAATAATTCATGTGAGTAGCCATTCCTGAAGTTGGCTAAAGGTTCTGGATCTATTACTCAGCCTTCATATTCTTAGTGGTGTTTCAATGGAGATGGTACCTGCACTTGGATTAGACAGAAAAATGAACTCTAAGTAAAGAAATGTGATGTCGCTTGTCCCTCTGCCCAGCACACTAGTTTGAAATGTGTGATTTCTTGAATATTGAGCAGAGCTCAGTAGTCAAACCTAGAAAGAAGAGGGAGGTCATGTTTATGATATCATTCATCCTCTGTCAGCTAGTGTATAGTTGGGAAATTTCTTTTTCAGCCAAGAATACTTATGTAGCCAGTGAGAGTTAAAGCAGAGTAGCCTTTTATCTGAGGTAAAGATGGTTTCTGTAGCCAATGGAATCTGTTTTCACTGTATAAGAGATTAATTTCTTTACTGTTGGTTGTTGTAGTGACAATTTTAATTTTATTTTTTTTTTTCGTTCCAAAGTCAATATGGTTTTAAGATGCAGGATTTTATTCCCTGTTTAAGGACATTTGATGAGAAAGATTTTCATATATCCTGGATTCTTACTTGAATATAGGCAGATTTCCTGGAAGTCAAGAAAATGGTTATGCTTTAAGAATCAAGTAGCAGAAAGAAGCAGGCAGTGCCCTGTGAGATTAGATTCTGGCCTTATGAATCTGCTGACAGCACTTTGGAAGGAGCTTGCCAGAAGAGGTGATCACAGCAACAGCTGTTCTTTATTTACTACACCTGATCTGGCAGCATTGATGTATACAAGTGCAATGAAGTACTGCTATGGCAGGCATAGATGGTAGTAGCTATCAATTCCTACAGATTGTCATGCGCTCTTCCAGAGGCTAACCTCAAGGTCCACTTTGAGGACCTTGTATAAGCCTTGCTGGAGAGGAAAGCATAGGAAAAAAATCTAAGCCTGTTCTATCAAGATTGTGCTCTTCAATGAAGATAAAAGCTCATTTAGCAGGGTATTGGTTTTGATGTGAAATTAGTAGAGACAAAAGAGGATAGAAAGGTACTTTGGATTTTCTGTTTTCTAACCTAGAACGCTGTGCTGCTGCTGTTACAAAGCAGAACTGCTAAGAAGAGAGGAAGGAACAGAGACTACATTTATTAGGTGGCGTTGGTGTACAGGACTGCGTTATGAGTTGTATAGAAAAAATTCATCTGTCCTGGTGCAGAGGATCACTAGCTGTGGCAAGACTGTCAGATTATATTGTCAGTATTAAGTGCAGTTTTCCTGAGGGTTCAGTAGAGCAAAATTGACAGTAAATTCCTAAGTGTAGCAGAAGCGCTACTGTAATACATGCTACATTGCTTGGTATTGATGTTGTATTTATTATGGAGCTACAGGTTTTCTACTTTGACAAAATGCTGTCTCATTTACAAATTAGAGGTGTGTTTTTGCCAAAAACTGCCTCTAAATATTATCCCTTTACAGGGCAAGGAGCTTCTTGTTTCAGAGATGGAAAACTGTTGTGGAAAACCACATGTGCCAGAAGCAGTATTTGGCTTCCTTGTCTGTAAAAGTGCAGCTGCTGGTAGTGCTTGCTTGCACTATACCTGTGCAACAGAAGGAACTAAGAGAAAGAGATAAAAAGGGTTGTAAGATATTGAGGAAAATATTAGTGAAGCTTTGTCTTAGTGATTGAGAGAAGGAGCATGCTGCAGTGGAGTTACAAGGAGCAGCATGAGTGGAAAGGAGGTGGTGCACATCATAAAAAATGTTTTCTCCATGCTGTGACCAACTCAGTAGGTTGCTGGTTAGAGATGGTTCCATTGCTGCTAGCGAAACTGTGGTGCTATAGTTGCATCAAGTCACGGTTTATTTTCACCACATGTTCAGATACTGGAAAATTCTGTCAGGTGTTCCGATTAAGACAGCAAACTTTGCTGAAGATACCAAATTAATCACACCTGACAGGTCTGAAGAGAACAATGGGGAGCATGGTGTTTATAATAGATTATACTGTTTGACCCTTCCCTAATCTGTGGGTCTGGCGAGAATTCAGGAGCAATGCTGACTAATAGTAGAGAAGTAAGTACATACTCACCACCTGCAGAATGGAGTCATTGCTCATATTTCTGTTCTGCTTCTCTGTAGAACCATTTTACTTGATCCTCTTAAAAACGCTTTAAAGAGTCTTGATTTTCTTTTCCACTGCCTGCAAAACAGACCTGTCGTTTTCCAACAGCACATATATGGCATGAAAGCACATTTGAATAGACAATGATATAACAATGTTTTTCCTTGTAGACATTTCCAAGTCATGTTGTATTTCATGTCTAGTATTGATAGAAATAGATATTCAAAAATTCTCATTCAGTTTTGGGAATGGATTTATAGATATCTGCTTGCAGGTTAATACTTCTTTTTATCAGTAACCATTTTGTAATTTGGTTTTTCTCAGGGAATCCTGGAGAGCATGGGATTGGACAAGGAAGAACAAACTTCGGTGGTATAAAAATCAGCTGAACTCTCCCACTTCAATTACTCGCTATTTGTTGTTGCTTTTTTAATTTGTTTAAGATTGTTCTGGCAGAAGGTTAGGAAAAGTAGTAGGAATTAAAAATGAGATATGCACTCAAGATACTATTAAATGTGTTACGTTTAAATCCATTATATGTCAGTTGTTATTTTTCATTGGTTTTTGCATCCTTGTTAGGAGTCAAGTTCTAAGTTGAATATTTAGCTGTAAATACGGGTGTGCTCTGGAATCTATCTATCTGTAGATTCAGGTAGCACTGTTGGGTTTTTTGTGAACTATTTGCATTGAACTTCTATTACTCTAATGTTGGGGGTTATGTGTCCTTCCTTTTGCTCCCTCTCACCTATAGAATTTTCCCCATTAGTTGCTGGAAACCTGACTGCTGGTACTTACTGGCTTCTTGAAAAGACAAAGAGTTTGGCTGGGCCCAGGGGAAGAGGGGAGGGAGCAGGTAGAGGGAGTCCAGGGGAACAGTGGGGAAATTGTCATCCCGCTCTTTGGCTGGAGAGGAGGACACACTCGGAGCTGCGGTTGCTTGGGAAAAGGAGTTCACCATAACCCAGACGGAGCTTCTGCTGCTGCTGCTGCTTTTCCTTCTGTGGGTCCCTCTGCACCCCCTGCCCTGCCGGGACATCCTGCAGTGCAGCCACTGCAGCAGAGCTGCTGATGCATCTCGTCCATCCACTGCCCTCAGGATTTCTGCTCCCTCCTGCCCTTCCAGCTTGGTGTTCCTCAGTGTTCCTCCTGCTGGAGCACCTGGGATCGGCTGCTCAAAGGGGTTTGTGAAACTAAGGCCCCCTTCCATCCTTTTCCCATCTCCACCACGGGTCTCTGCTTCTGTTTTGTTATTAATGCCATAGTTATTGTTGGTTTATTTACCTTGCTATACACACTAGTAAAGAGCTGTTTTTCCTACCTTCATGTTTTTGCCTAAGAGCCAGTTAATTTCAACATTACAGTAATTTGGAGGGAGGGGATGTCCAAGGAGCCTCCTGCCTTCTCTAGCAAATACCTGTCTTTCAATCTGAGACATCCTACATCTGAAAATAATTTAATAATCTAATGAAGTAATGAGATGAAAGAAAGTGAACTTCTTTTGTTAGTTTGGGGTTTTTTTTCCATTTTTTCCCCCTTCTTTGTTTTGAAGGACTGATGATANTGTCACAAAATGTTGAAGTAGAAATTCTGAGGAGAAGAATGTTAAAAGAAATTGTAGTTTTGCATTTTATTTTTAATAAATTCATTATTAAAGTAATTTTGTTTCTGCAGATGTCAGGATTTCCTCAAATTCAGGGGGAAAATACTTCAATTTTTCATCAGTTTATGTTAATTTTAACTTTTTTTCCATGTTGTGTATTAGAAGTGGACTACTGTACAGTGAAAGCTTCTGATAAAGAATGCAATGAAGAAAGTACAGAATTTAATATTTATTTGTTACTCTGATCCTTTTGGTAGTAGAAATCAAATGTGTGCTCCTTTGTTACATTCATAGGTGGACTCCTTTAATACTGTGGTGCATAGATTTGAATTTTTTAATTAAGAGCTTCAGCACCCACTGTGTTGTTGTGTTTCTGTGTTAACAGCAACATTGAAAGATAGGAAGTTTTGCCTTTATGCTAGATTGTTTTTACTCCAGTTTGAGTTAACTTCTTCACATGAAATAAAGCCCACTCTTACGTATATTTCACAAACCTGTATAGATGCAGCTATTTATTTAGTAGTGCAGCCTGATTGATTACAAAATGCAGAATTATGGGTTGGTTTTTCCTACATTTTTTTGCCTTGACTCCCAAAATATGAAAACTTGGAAAGCATGTAATGCACTAATAACATGTACAGTTGCTTTTTCATTGTTCTTTCCTCATGCTTTGTGTGTAGCAGATTAAAAAAATATTTCATTAAAGACTGAAATTTCAGGGATGATATCTGCAATACCAAACAGTACGCAATTTCTGGCAGTTGTATCCCAACTCAGTTTTTTTTTTGTTTGGTTTTTTTTGTGGTTTTTTTTT
>VXBU01014342.1:269355-296303 GCA_013400315.1 Bombycilla garrulus | reverse complement strand
CAGTAATACAACATGAACCCTTCTTCATTAGTGTGACAAATTTATTCCATTACTTTATTTCTCAGATATTTCAGAATACAAAATGTAAACCTGAGATGTAAGTTGAAACGTCTGTTCAAACTACTTTGATGACCTTGGACAGGTGCACTTGGATTCATCTTCCTAAACTCAGATGACTGCATCTCAGATAACCATCCCAAACTCCCCTTACTCATTGGAGAGAAATAGGCACTACTGGACTTGGTTCATCTGAATTGCTTTAGACAGGCACTTTTAGATGATATAAATATCTGAAGTTGCACAGGATATATTCCATTCCCTTTGTTACATTGCCCTTCTGAGAAATGAAGAAGATGGTGCTGTCCTGTAGCTGCCATACACACATAAAAGGAAGGATAAATAATAGTAAAAGGTGATGAAACTGGATAGTCCATCAGCCCCAAAGATTCTGATTTATCTGCACCCATAAATGTGTAGCAATGTGGACAATGAGTCAAACAAGACGGAGCATACAGAAATGGGATGAGTAATATATGACTGTAGACTATGAGATTGATCTGGAGTGCTGATGCACTTCATGAAGCATAGCGAGATGGGAAAGCTGAAAACTAACACAAGGCAGGACCATCCCACCAAAGGAGAATTATTTTGAATCAAGGAGATTTTTTCCATATACTCTATACTCCATGCCATATGTATAATCTTATTTTTGTTATCAACATGTGCTTAAACAAACCAGGTCACAAAGATTTTGCTATAGTAACTGTAGAGTAGCAAAACCGTTTGTCACTCAGGTAGGGCCTTACAAAGTGAGAGGGATGGAAAGAGTAAGAAAAGATGAAGATTTTTTCCTCCTTTTTTTCTCTACAATTGAAAAATAAAGGGAGTGCTTAGTTAAGGTTGCTTAAACTCCGTTCTTGACATTGATTGACTGTCTTCATTGTAGCCGACTGGTTATATTTNATTGACTGTCTTCATTGTAGCTGACTGGTTATATTTCAAGACTAAAACTAAAGCTTCTCTGGAGAGTATGTGAATTAGGTCTGTATAGGTATTGAGGCAAGGATTAAAATGTAATACATATTATATTCTTTCCCATGGAAAAGAAATGTTTCTCCAGATGCACTTGAAGATAAGTGAATAGTAAGAGGGTCTTTTTTATTGTTGTTCGTAAATTCAGAAAGTAGCTTATCAGATCTTTCTTTTCTTCTCTAAGAGTATGATCGAGAAAAAATTCAGTAACATGCAATCAAAGTGCCAGATTAACAGAAATCAAAATTGGAATACTTTTGTTAGTNAAACTAACACAAGGCAGGACCATCCCACCAAAGGAGAATTATTTTGAATCAAGGAGATTTTTTCCATATACTCTATACTCCATGCCATATGTATAATCTTATTTTTGTTATCAACATGTGCTTAAACAAACCAGGTCACAAAGCTTTTGCTATAGTAACTGTAGAGTAGCAAAACCGTTTGTCACTCAGGTAGGGCCTTACAAAGTGAGAGGGATGGAAAGAGTAAGAAAAGATGAAGATTTTTTCCTCCTTTTTTTCTCTACAATTGAAAAATAAAGGGAGTGCTTAGTTAAGGTTGCTTAAACTCCGTTCTTGACATTGATTGACTGTCTTCATTGTAGCTGACTGGTTATATTTCAAGACTAAAACTAAAGCTTCTCTGGAGAGTATGTGAATTAGGTCTGTATAGGTATTGAGGCAAGGATTAAAATGTAATACATATTATATTCTTTCCCATGGAAAAGAAATGTTTCTCCAGATGCACTTGAAGATAAGTGAATAGTAAGAGGGTCTTTTTTATTGTTGTTCGTAAATTCAGAAAGTAGCTTATCAGATCTTTCTTTTCTTCTCTAAGAGTATGATCGAGAAAAAATTCAGTAACATGCAATCAAAGTGCCAGATTAACAGAAATCAAAATTGGAATACTTTTGTTAGTAAAAAAACAAAAAAACCAAAACCCCTAAAGCCTAAAATCAAATAGTTCCTCAGCCTTTGCCAATAGGAAATTTCTCACTGAATCATATGACACCAAGCTTTTACCAAACTTTTGTATTTTGTTTTCTCAGAGAATAAGCAATGTCAGGTTATTTTACTTGTTGTCATATTCTACCAGAATTTGTTTTGAACTAGGTATCATTTGAACTAACCCTGTCTTGTTTTGTTTTTCTCTATCCAACAACATTACAATAATTACTATACTTGAGTCTTTTAAGGTCAACCTTGATGACGCTGGTCATACTACATGAATTTAAATAATCAGGTTTTGTGTTATTTTTAGGGTTAAAATATTTTTTTTTTTTTTCCAAGCTATAAAACTCTTAGCAGGATTTAGAAAAGAATATATGCATAAAATTCTTAACTGCTATGCCACATCAAGATGTGATTACTTTATTCCATCAAAATGCTATTTTTACTCAAAGAGGATATAAAATGCAGTGTTCTGATGGTATTTTCCTTTAGTATTATATCTAGCCACCTTTTAGCATAATTTCATACGTTATACAGTTCCTCCAGTAAGTGTGATTATTCACTCATCATACTATTCACTGTTCACTTAAGCAAATAGCCTCTAGTCATCATTTTGAAAGTAGATGTGAAGAAGATTGCATTTCCATAATTAAAAATAAAAAATCAAATCCCTCTTCTGTCTTCATTTTTAAATTGCTGCTGTCAAACTGTACAAATTTACCAGAGAAAAATGATTGAAATGCTTAAAAAAATAATTCATAATACTTAGTCTTGGATGAATAATATAAAAGGTATAACATTACAAATTGTTATTTCCTCATTCTAATTAGATTATACAAATCCTCAATGCTCTACACGAGTATATTATGGTATGGCAATCATAAATCCCATGCATTTTACCCTACTAAGCATATGGGATTTGCTAATAGGTAGCTCAACAATCAATTTAATAATGCAATTTAATATTTTAAATTAATATACTTTCATGGTAGCAACTTTAAAAAATAATGATCATCAGGAATGTGCTCATTTAAATTAAAATAGCTTCCAGTACTTGTCTTGTCTTCTGTTAAGATAAAGCCTGACTGGTAATGCTTTTCTTTCTTGGATCTACTTGCTACTGTATTGTAGATTGAAAATGCTTTTCCTTCGCATATTTTTTTTTTTACTCATGATATTTTCTTTGACTTCCAATTAACATTTATTCAACATTTCAGAGCTCACTGATATGTCCTTTTAAAACAATTTCAAGTTTAATAGGGCACAGAGCTGACATTTGTCTACAGATCAAACCAATTTCACAGGCAGAATTTTGATTTGAAATTATATAGGCTGAATGCAATCATCTTGTCTATCTCTACACTTTAGCTTTAGGAATTCTATACCAGAGATAGAAAAGTTCTGGTACATGTCTGTGTCTGTATTTATAGCTGATACAGCTTTATTTACATGTATACTTGCTCATGTTTTCTTGGATAGAAAGACATCATGAATTATATCTCTAAAGAAATGGGTAATACGTCTTAGCAGAGCTATGCTAAGGTTAGTAAGATGTAGCCATGTAAGCCAGCTGCAATTCTAGCCAATAAGGATAACAAGCAATCTTTTCTTTTGTGCTTTATTTCTTAGTGCACAGTGAAGCATCCAGCACTAGGATTCAATGTTGACTATGACTGACAGATACAGTTACTCCCTCACCCACAAATGCTGTTCCATGCTTAGACTTTCATCTGTTGGCATTTTTAAAACTGAAAACCTAGGTATGAACTGTATAAATTTAATATTAGAGTCCACAACCTCTACTTTATTCCATCATAATTATTGTAAAGACACTTTAGGTTTTTAATGTAATGTGGAATGTTTACAAAATCATTTTTTCCTTTTTAAATAAGAAACACATCTGAAATTAATACTATAAAAATGAAAAAAACCCACATCAAAATTGCTGCAACACATCTACAAGTGTGCCATTTAATTTTCTTATCTCCTTTAATTGTTGGTATAGTGTAATATAAATTTTCATGAAAAGGCTGTAATATATAGATAACAACATACTCAAAGTACAAATCTCACAGGCATTTGAAGCAGAGATAACAATTTGTTTTAGAGATCTCCAACTGGGGACCCAACTGCAACAGCTTTGCCCACTGAGTAGGCACTGGGATAACACATGCTCTGAAGAAAGTTGTTTCAGTGGGTTGAATCCTCTGATTTCTTTCATAGTCAGCAGGGTAACATTCAGGGTGTTTATCTATGGGTGTTTGCTTACTCAAGTCTCATAAAAAGCTACATTCTATGAACACAAAAATAGTTCTTAATTGAATGGTGTTATTGGACATTCCAGTGCTATTTCTGTGTAATTACATAGGCAAAACCAGAAATAAGAGCACAGATGCAGGAAGTAATAATGGCTTAATTATTTTAGTATGCTGATATCAATAAATTTCCCTGGATATTCTTCATGACAAGGTTGTATTTTTTGATAAACCACACTTAAGATGAAACCTTGTGTTCATCTCAAAGCATTTGGATCCATTGGTAATATATGATGAACATTAAATTACTTTTGTTTTGAGTGACATATTTGAAAAAAGTGTCAAAATCTAGGAAGAGGCATGGCTGTAAATCCATTCAAATTGTTCATGCACTTTCTGTCTGCATTAGTAAGTAATGAATAGTAAATGAAAACCAACATAAAGCAGAAAAAGACAAACAAACAATTCCCCTCAAAAACAAACAAACAAAAAACTCCCCCCCTAAAAAAAACCACAAAGAAACCCCAAAAACCTCAGAGAAATTAATATTAATACTTTATCTGTTTGACAAAAAAAAAACCTTTATGTGTAAGTACGGTACAGTCAGTGACACCTGTAATATGAAGCTTTTGCCCCTTCCCAAAAATGTATATCCTGCCCCTCTGTGAAGTTCAAGCTGAACAAAAAATGTTTCAACAAATATATATTGATTCTTTTGCATCTATCTGCCTGTATTTTTGTTTATCTGTCTATGTATGCACACACATGAACATAAATAAGCCTGAGGCAGGAGAAAGAGATGAAGAAAGGATTTTATTTTCTTAGCCAGACAGAGCACATATATTTCCCTTCTGCAAGTCCTTTAAACTTCCAGTTTGATTTTTAGTTTTATTGTATCAACACAGGTTCTCCATCTCCCTCTTTAAAACCCCCAGTTATTAAGAGGGAGCAGAGGTCTTCCAAAGATAAGCTCTTTTGTGGCAGCTCTAATCCAGTGGGACTTTCCAGCTCAGGGGATTTCTCCTCTGCGTCTGTTTGCTGCCATTCCCATTTGCAGGTCCAGCTTGCGGCAAGGCTGACATGTATTGCAGAGGTGTTTGTGCAGACACACAGAGATGAACGCAGTCCCACACCCACCATAAAGGATGACCAGCCACATGGACACCAAAGCAAACTGAGTCCAAGTGACACCCTCCTGAGAACTCACAGCGCTCTCTTGTCCAGCTGATGAGCATGAGAGCTTGCTGGTGGTCACACAGTGACACAGACAACACACATGCACACAATGGGATCTGGAACTGGCTCCACACACGTGGTCTGTTCAAGAGCCAGACCTAGATCCCTTTCGCTCCAGTTTCTGGCTTTGGTGTTCCTGTCCTACATCTTGGTAGCTCTAAACCCATTACCTAGGTAATCTTGATCTTTTATGGCATTACTTGATGTTTCTTTGTTAGGCTCTTCTCTCCACAAAAGGTCTCCAGTTCTGCCTTTCAAGTACACATGCAGTTTGGTTGTTCTCACAGGACTCCTCTTACCACCACCATTCTGTCCTTTTTGTCTCCTTCGCATGCTGTTCTTTACTGGTTCCAACAATTCCTTGTGTCTGAGTCAGCTACATCTCAGGCCAGGACATCTGTCTGTGTGTCATAACACCCTGGCTCCGTGTTTGTGTACAGATCATGTATGTGGTCTGTATGTTGTTTGATTGACTTGGATACTGCCTTGGGGACTGTCCCTTTTCTTCTCCGCTGGGGCTTGCAGAGTGGTGTATTACAGGTTATTCTGTTGTTTCCATCATCAGTATTAGGATCCTGCTTTTTTACTGATTCATTTAATGTTTGATGCTAGAGCACGCCTTTATTTTCTTTTTCCCTCTTTAAGCAGTTTCTCTGCTTTGCTTACTCTTGACTCCAATCATCTTGTAGCTTGGTCCCGGCCAACTGACAACTGTCAGCAATTATGAAATCAGTGAGAATATGCTTGCCAAAGCTGAAATTTATTGAGGACGCTCTGCACTCTTCCTTCAATATATGCTAACCTACCACTATCCCAAATTCCTCCTACACAGAAAATATTCAAAGAATTAGGACGACTTGTACTGTTTCTACATGACTGATTTCCTGTTCTCTGGTAAAGGGCATAGTTAGGAAAAAGGAGCCATTGCTGGTGGTGGTTTTAGTCAGTCTGACACTTTGGCAAGGAGACATAAATTTTAACAACTTCAGTCCTTTCAAACCTATTTTGAAGTCCAACTCAGTAAAACAAGTACTCTTAGAAAAGGGATGGAAATAAAAAAAAAAAGAATATCACCTTTCTCTGAGCATACAAATTTCAATTTCTGGGCCCAATGCATTAATTCCAGTAAGGTTTTGCAAAATTATGTATCTTTGTGTTGATGAAAAGCTTTATAAAATAAACATACATTTTAACACTTTTAGGTACACTGGGATTATGCCGCTTGAATTTGGAGCTAGAGGATATTTCAGGCAAACCCTGTGCTTTGGTTATTCTGTCATTAAAAATATTTTGTAAAGCTCCTTGCTTCTCTTTACTTTCCCAAGACTGAAATAAGATGGATTTAAGCAACCATTAAGTTGTTTAATAACTATAAAGTCATTTAAGTTGGTTAAGAACAGTATTACAGCTGTATACAGAATTCAGAATAAATATTTGTTACATTAGTGTCTACACAAAGACACTGTGGTACTTAGAGTCAGAAAAGCTTTGATTCTTTCAAAGCTCATTTTGTAAGGTATGGCCTGAGGGAGAACAGTACAAATTCTATGCAATCAAATATATATGCATTTCTGACCTGATTTTACATGTTTTCAATTAATCCAAATCACAGTTTAAATGGTTTTAAATAATTTCTTACAGGCATTAAGTCCAATATGAGATTTCAGAGATTTAGAGAAAAGTTTAGAATGCTTTTTGATCTTTTGAGGTATTCCGTGAAGAGGAGACAGGACATGCATTATCACAAAAATACTTTTATGGAAAATGAGAAATGCTAGGATAACCTGTCACTGTCAAAACATGTTGCTTTTCTTTATTTATTCAAGGGCTCTGAAAAGTTAAAATATTGTCTAAGATGGAGTTTCCCTGCAGATGGTATTTCTAAGACCTATCATGTTAACCCTAACACTGTCTCATACCTTTTGTAAATCTTACTGTGAAGAAAAAAATAACTAACCACCCTGAGGAAGCTGAGAGTCAGCAAGAGGAAGTTTGTATTTACATCCAGTGTTACCTCTAAGTTTCCTGGCTGGAAAAGTCAAACGTCATAATAATTTCTGCCATCCATTAGTTTAGACCATTTCAAAATAATGACAAGATTAAAATAGCTACTGAAAGCTGTATAAACATCCAGCTTGCCATGGGCACTTGGCAACGCAAGGTAGAATGGCTGAAATAAAAATTATTTGTTAGGGGTTTTTTTAAAAATATGCATATGCTCTCATAGTGGCCTTACTGATTCAGAATGGGTCATAGAAGATGGTCATAGTTTGAGATAGCACAAGTGGGATCATACATATTTTATGTATGTGCCTATGTATAGTAAATGACCAGAAAAGTAGATGGCAAGTGGGAAGGCAAGAGTTCAATGGGAATTATTTTAATCAGCTTTTTTTTCTGCCTATCATTCACGTTTGTTTTTTCAAGCCAGTATTGCATTCACAGTCAGATCACCATTTTTATTATACCTTCATTAACCTTTTAAATCTCCCATCTGTGTACACGAGCCTTTCTTTGGTTTAATTATCTATTTAAAATTCACAAATGGTAGCTGCTGCCATTTTGGCTTTTTGACATTTTTCACCTGCAGACTGTAAGAAACAGATTTAAGAGTCTTGTTCTGCTGGTTTATACTGCATCCTGATTTTAGCTGAAATACTGGAGCTAGAATTCAGTCATTCATTGTCATTCAGGAGCTGTTTGAGTTGGGCTTTTGTGCTTTGTGGGGTCAGCAGACCTCAGCTGAATTACAATCTTGAATTTTGTTTTGCAACCATGTATTATTTTCCTTGTCCTGTCCCTGTTTCTTCCTTTTTAGTGCAATCACAAAATATCCCAGTTTGGACATTTTATGCAGGGATTCTATTTCTTTTGCTTGTAGATAGGATCACTTGGTTTGCAAGTGAGTCAGTTCTCTTATCATCAGTCGATTTATACTTATAAAGGCACACTTGTCACTCCGCTTTCTAGGTAGCACATTGCTACTTCCCAGCAAATAAGAGAAGTACTTATTACACCAAGTGTTTATTACACTATCTGATGCACTTAATTCCTTTTCTTTTTGTTTTGTTTTAGTCATCAACAGTGGTTTTGATTACATTTCCTAGAACATCAGGTATAAAGATATGCAGGGTCTGAATAAAGTGTTTCTATTACTTTTTAGTCATTCAAGCAGTTCTTTCTTTTCTCCTAATCATATTATTAGCTCTTAATAGCAGTTGCTATGGGAGTTGCAGAACCAAACAGAGGCTGAGGCTCTGTGGCATTACATCTATGTTAAAGGTAACATCTGTTCCTTGCCCCCTTGAAGGTAACAGAAGTGGTGCAGGGAATTTTAAATACTCATTCTTGCTCTGGCCTGAACCTCAGTACACAGTGTGATTCACTGCTAGGGAAGAAGTGGTGTTACCAAGCTCATGATATCACATATAAGGATTAGAAGGATAGGAGGCAGACTGAGTTTCTGTCATGGCTCCTGTCTAAAGCAAGATGATAAAAAAAACACATGGTACCTTTCCTGCCTGTCTGGTTTATTCATTAATGCTACTACTCTTTGGCTCGCAACCCACCTTCTTCAAACATGCTTTCTCTTATAAGAAACTCAGCCTTTCTGAAAAAGTCGTTGTCAAAATCTGCCCTTCATCATCTTTGTCGACTTTCTGTGTATTCCCAGCAGGCTGCTTTTCTCATAGTCCTTATTATAACAAATAGGCACACTGCTTGCCAGAATTCCCATGAGATAAAACCTTAGCCCTCTTTTACAGGTATCAAATATCTCTTTACTATTCTTCTTTAATTCTGATAGTGCATCTCTCTGGGTGCAGTTCCTTGAAACTCATGCTTTAATAATTTTGAATGTGTGCTAAAGAACTCCAAAGTTTGATTCCTCTAATATCCATCAAAAACTTTAGTAGAGGAGCAGTGTCTTTTTAACTGTCAGGCTGGCAGAGATTTCTCAGAGGTGCATTTCTTTCTTTGTCCCTTGTTCTTTCCTTTTTTTTGTATGCGTGTAATAATAATAATACTGGAATACATATAAATGTGAACTATGCTAGCTAAAATAATTCTTTGTTGTCATGCTATGGTCTTTGAATCACAATTTCTGCAGGATGTGGTGTCAGTTGACAACCTCATCATTATAAGCGAGCTTTTATGTTATACTTAAAAGCTTTCAGTCTTGTCATACCAATTATTTTTTACTTAGACAAAAGGGTCTCATTTTTTAGGAAATATCTGACAGATTAATAATATTTCATATGTCCACAGCCCCATTCTAAGAATTGCCCAGTACTTTACACACATTAATGAATTAAACTTTCCAGTAACCTTATGAGGAAATGTTATTATTACACAGACATGGAAACAGTGGCACAGAGAAAATAAAAATAAGTTCAGACAGCTTATTTGGAGCAAGAAAGGGAACAAATTCCACAGTCTTAGTCTTCCATTCTGACCACTAGGTCATAACTTTTGTTCAGAGAGAGGAAACATAACCCTTTTCTTTGTCTTCTTGCCTAAGGTAAACAATGGCTTCTCATATTCTTCTCATCTTATTATTGAGGGAAGGTTTATCTTTCTCTGGTAATCTGTATTTCCTGTTCTTACTCAACCAGCTAAGGAAGAAGTCAATGGAAAAAGAAATGTGTGATCGGAAAACTTCAAGTCTTGTACACAGATGCATATCTGTCTGTCTTGCTTAGTTCCTTTTTCTTTTCCTTTCTTCCTTCCTTCCTGTCTTCTAAATCCTGCTTAAATGAATAGGTTGAATAGGCAGCCTTTCAGAACTGGAAGACTTAAGGTATTTGTAGTATGAACTCTTTCAGATTGTTTGGACAACCTTGTATGAAGTTTCAAGATGACCATTTATGTCACAGCCTCATGCAGTCCCTTACATACATCAGCAGTGCTTGGGGCCAAGGTTGATCCCACCTAACTTCGGATGTTTTTCAGACGAGTGTCAATATCTAAGTCCCTTTAAACACTCTTCATCGTCAGTGGAGAGACAAAAGAATTTCCAAAGAGAAGTTCTCAGTTGTGCTGAGTTTCTTTCTAAGGAGAAAAGGGTCTACCTCCACACATGACAAAGGAAACTTGGTTGACCATGTTCCTCATTTAGGGTATTTAGTGAAATTTGTAAAATTAGAGAGGCTGCAGCAGGGATTTAGTGCGGAGAACTGACTGAGTGTGTATGGAAAACCTTACAGTAAATGCAATGAAGGCTAAGTCTGAGCTGATCTTTTGACAATGGAAACAGATGTGCCAGTATGTCAGTGCAGGTACGTTCCTGCTCTGAACTGCTGTTGTTTTCCCTACGTATTCACATTAACTCTGTGGGGGGAAATGACAAGCTGAATTACATCAAGCTCTGAAGTTTTCTTTTTGAATTCTGATGCATAGGATGAAGCAAAAACAGCATTGCGGATGAGCGGGAAGATGTGCAGAAATCAACAGATGAGTAAATCACGAAGTGAGAAAAATCATAGAGTAGCATTCCTTCTGTAAAACTGCTAAGACACTGGTGAATTAGATTTATGGGTTACATTAGTGATTCAAAGAAAATGCAGAAACACTGCTGTTTGCCTGTGTTCTGAGAATTAACTCTGCAATCTCACATTAGTATTTTAGAATACTTTGAAGATAATTCCTGTGTAATATTTTACTCTAAACTTACACAATTCTTCAAAGGCTGTGTAATCAGAAGTGCTGAGATTACCATTAGAATCATTTGCTCTTAGCTATCTTCCCTTGAAATGTAGCATGGAATCTCAAGAGATGAATTCTATATTTTCCACCTTATTGAAAAAAAATTAAGAGAAATTAAAAAATACAGAATATACCTTCCTCTGTTGCTGTATCCAGGCCTTTATATTCATAACGTTTTGCTCTTCCTGCTGCCTGCAGTAGATGTGTATGTCATTGATTGAATCACCTCAAGTATGTCAGAACAGGACAAGCTGCAATGGAATGTGCTTGTTCATTTAGTCAAAACTATTTGGTTCACTCTGCTAAAGACAGCTGTCAACTCATGAAACTCAGCTTAGTCAGAAGAATAAATGAGAAACTAAACAGATCCAGGGCAGGAAAGCTGTACTAATTTTATTATTTTAAAACAGACAAAACAGGATTTCCTAGAGTTCCTGGTTTGAGGCAGTTAGAAATTATGTTAAACGGAAGTTTCACTTTTTGAATACCATCAATTTTTAGTGGTAAGAAATTTAATTTTTTATTTGTGTTGAAATAGTTGCTTAGTGAATGTCATAATTGCAGTTCTTACTCTTGTCAATCTTATTCTCTAACATAATACCAGTATTTGCACTTGGGCTGACTTTTAATGATGTGATTTGTGATTCTAAGAGGCAAGTGAAGCTTGAAGAATATTTGAAACATTCTGGTATTTTATTTTAAAAAATTGTTTTTCTGAAAGTTATCATTAATATAAATTGCACTACATACCGTCATCAAAGTTAGAAAACACAAATGTCTTGGAAATGTTGCTGAAAACTGTCCAAGAATGTATTTTAAGAAAAGAACAACATTTCATGCAAATCAATAAAAATTTTCTTGACTCTAAGATACAAGTAAATCTCCATGATCTAGTAATTGTATGTATTAATTTACTCCAAAAGGAAGCTTTAGGCAGTTTGTGGCAAAACTGATATTGATTTGCATGTGTCCAAACAAGGATTTTAGAGAATTAGGTTATTATATTTTACATAGAGCGGAAACTGCAGATAGAAACAGTAAAAGAATATAAGCTGTTATTTGCAAGAGCTGGAATGGATTCTGTACTGTAGTTTCAGTAAGTGAACACATGGAGTTAAAACAAGTTTCCAGTATTGTATTTATCTTCCCTTTTATTTTTTTTTATTTTCTTCTTTTGACATTTTGGGGTTGGGTAAGTCTTCTTACAATACTGTTAAGCATTTATTTTTCATTTTTACGGAACAGTAATCTCCATAAACTACTGTATTGAGAAGACAAATCAGGCTCTTTCTGTTCAATGTGGAGGTTCTTTTTTTCTTACAGAAAAGAAAGAGTATTTAGTTACCCCTTGTTTGTTACAAAATACAGCAAAAGTTGTGCTTTTATATTAATGGAAAAGAAAATTAGATGAACAATAAGTTCATGATGTAATCAATTAAAAGGAATTCATTGCTATGTTTAATAATCTTACAGGTTTATGTGTATAAGATACACTTGCACGAGAGGAATAGCATCAGTCACTTTTCGTGATGTCCAGTAAGCTGCAGGAATGCTGCAGAGACCATTCCTATGCATCCTTCTATTTTAGTTTCTGCCTAATTTCAGTCTTTTAGCTGATTTTATTATTTATTTTTTTCCAATAAAGTCAGATTGAAGTAGGCAGCATGAATGAGCCTTGTCTTCCATATCAGTCATAATTTTACTAATACTTCACTATACAGAACTAGTGGTGAACATGTGTTGTGTTTACTCTCTCATGACAGGAGTTCCATGTTTGTGGAAATTTACCTAAGATATGTTGATAGATTGTTACAATTCTATATTGAAAACATCCAGGCAATTTAACTTCCAGTTTTACAGCTTTGAAAGGGGTTTTTACTCTATTCTAGACTCTACTTACCATGACATGTTTCAGACTGGGCTCAAAGCCTTTTCATGGTCAATTCTTTGTTTTTGTTATGCTGCTACTGATTTCATTGCCAGTCTCTGACAATGTGGCTTGGAGCCTTGGCCAGTCAAAGATGACAGCAACTTATTTATACTTGAAGCCAAAAGGTTGGAGCAGCAGTTTTGAAACTTTTCCTGTTGTCACAGCACCTTCAGGCTGATAATTTATCATGAATTTAAAAACTAAATAGCGTATGACTTTAACTTGGTTTACAACTCCTTTGTGCCTTTACAAAATGGCACAAGACCTGAACAGAGGAAATTATTTGAGGGACCAGGTAAGAAGGAGATGAGCAGGAAATAGCTACATGTGATAAATAGGTAGCAGGTAGGAGAGTCTTGAAGAGATTGTGTCCTGAGTAAGGGTTGTCAGAAGATGAAGTCCAAGGAACAGTATAAGGTGTTGAAAGTAATAGGAAAGAGATCTTAAACAGAGATTTTGAGGTTAATGAGGAAAGAAAGGGGGATGAGGACAAAGAAGAAAAAAAATAAAGATAAATGGCCTCAATTAGCTCTTTTTAAAAATTCTTGGAGATACTTGACAGAGATGGAAAGAAAAGCTAAAAGTGCAGAACAGATCTTACAGGTCTGCGTCTCCTAGAGAAAATCTTTAATAGCTGTAAGTAACATTTATTACCTCAATTTTAGAAGAGTGGTTGACATACAAGCAGTGAAACCACAGTTATATCAGATTGGCCTAACAGTCAATAGTGTACATGAAAGGTGAGTGCTCATTACTTGGCTTTTTAAAAAATCTTTCCAAGTCAGCTGTTTTTGATCAAAGACACATAATTAAAGAATTAAGCAAGTTTACATCTAATAGACTGCCTGCAGTTCTCCATTACATATTTACCAAGTGATAGTCTACTTTACATGATTGTCTATTATACTCATTAGGAAGCTAAGCAAGCTGCTTGTATTTCTCTGAGAGGAAAGTAAATTTAAGCTAGACAAGGTGTGTGATTCTTTAATGAGATGAGTATGGTGCATACTCACAGCCTGCTTTTCTTCATTTAGCCCATGCATCAACCTCTATATTATCTTCAGCTTTCACATGGCATAATGTTTGTTTGCCATTTTGATTGTGCTGCACTCAGTGTTGGCCAGTCATGGAGATGGCTGGTGTTCCGGAAGAGACTTCTTTCTCCCTGACAACAAAAGTAACAGTGATTAGTTCAGCTTCTTATTTGGGGCTCTATGCTATAACCCAGCTTACATCATAAAGGCAACATTTTTTTACTTTTTTTTATTTTCCTTCTTCATTCTCTCTCCCTTCTGTCTCTTCTGGAATGCTTTCTGAGCAAATTCTTCACTTGAGGAGGAATGTGACATTCTCTTGCACTGGTTGATAAATATTTATGCCTGAGAACAGCATAAAGCTCTCTTTTGGATGCTTTCCCATTTTACACTGTGCTGGCTTTTGGCCTGATCTCTGTATTTAGAAAACACTGTGTATTACCTGCATGCTTTCTTGACTCAATTTCCTATTTCTAATGGGTCTGCAGCCAGTACTGCAAGAGAACTGTATTGCAATATTTTCAGTGAAGTGTCAGGATACTTGAAAAAGCAAAATGAAATATAGGTAGCTTCTTTTCTAGGTTATAAACACATTTTAAGGAGAATTTTATAGATATGCCTGGAAAAGATATAGTACACAAAGCATGAAAACATTTTTAAGCACTTTAATACTCTGGTAAAACTGCACAACTGTGAATGGAATTAGAAACAGCAAAACATTAGAACTCCTGGGGCAGTATTAATACAATCCCATTTCACAATCGTGGGAGGTTTTTGTGCCCTTTTTTTACAATGTATTTCTGAGTTTTGCTTGTTGGTAAACAGACTCTGTGTACATCCAATGAAAAATATTTTCATTATTAAAGAAATTGTTCTGCCAATTTTTAGATCATTTGGGATCTGCAGATGTAGAGTATTTGTAGATCTCCAGAGCTCAGGCCATTGCTGTGCTGTGGGTCAGCATGTGTCAACAGAGCTGATGAGGGATCTCCCCAAGCTTCAGACCAGTGATGTCAAGCAGCTCAGTTACAGGGTGGATTAGGATGGCTAGCCTTTCTGTCTGCATGAGCCACATTTCCAACATCTCCATGGCAAGAGATTCAGAGTGCTGTGTGCTTAGTGGGACTTCTTTGAAGGCTTACTCTGAAAGCAGCCCTCAAGTGGACTATTAAAATGCTCCTGATTTGTTCTGTAGTGTAGGACTGTGTTAAGTGTCCAGCTCAGTACTGGAGTGGACTGCAGTGTTGGTTGCACAGCCTGGCTGCTTTACTTTCTCTGACAGTGAATTTGGATTATCCCAAAATCTTCATGTCAGCAGACTGGCCTCATACTGCTGTCCCAGCATGGGAACCAGATGTGAATTGCTTGTTAACTGTATGTGGCTACTGGTTTGTCATCTTGCACTTGTGCTGATCACTGGCAGTGCTGTGAAAACTTTGTGATTATGAACCTAATGGAAAGTGTGATTTGTGTCTGTGTTTATTCACACAAACGTATGTTTATAGTCCCAAAAATAGCTTACAGGATTCAGACTTTAATTAAAGATCAAAACTGTTCACTTTACTGTTGTATGTACCGTGTGACCAGGGGGGCAGCATTCAGCAGAATGTCAGCATTCAGATTAAAGAAAATGTTAGCTGAAAATTTATTTTAATGTAATTGGTTTTATATTTTAATTTTCTTTGTATTTCTTCCCCCCCCCCTCCAGATATGAGAGAATGGAAATAGTTTTATATAGTGACATATTTTACAATTTAATCATGACAGAATCACAAATGACAGAATGGTTGGAGTTAGAAGGGATTCCTGGAGATCATCTAGCCCAATCTCCCTGGTAAAGCAGGTTCATATAGAGCTGGTAGCAAAGATTGTGTCCAGGCAGGTTGTGAGTAACTCGAGAGAAAGAGACTCAGAAACCTCTCTAGGCAGCCTATTGCAGTGCTCTGTCACCCTCAAAGAAAAGCAGTTTTTCCTCATATTTAGATGGAGCTTCATGTGTTTCAGTTTGTGCCCTCTGCCACTTGTCCTTTCACTGGGCACCAATGAAAAGAGCTGAAAGAGCTTGGCCCCATTCTCTTGACATCTGCACTTAACACGTTTATGTGCATTGATAGGATTTCCTCTGTCATTCCCCAGGATAAACAAGGCCAACTCTCTCAGCCTTTCTCATAAAAGGAATGCTCCTGTTCCTTAATCATTTTTGTTGCCCTCCACTGGACCATCTCCAGTAATTTCTTGTCCTTTTGAAATGAGCAGCCCAGAACTTGACACAGTGCTCCAGGTGCAGTCACACCATGGCTGAGTAGAGCGCCAGGATGACCTCCCATGGCCCTCTGGCAATGCTCTTCCCAAAGCACCCCAGGATACCACTAGCCTTCCTTCATGGACAACTTGTTGTTCACCAGGACTCTCAGGGTCTTTCTCCACAGAACTGCTTTCCACCAGGTCAGCACTGTTCTGGTGCATGGGTTAATTCTTCCTGTATTCAGGATCCTACACTTGTCTTTGCTGAGCTTCTGTAGGTTCCTCTCCATCCAGCTTTCCATCCCGTCCAGGTCTCACTTAATGTCAGGGGTAACCATCCTTAACTGGGGATGAGATTATCATTTTACTGAGACAACTGGTTGGAAGTGGAGTGAAATTTCAACTTTTTACTAATGCTATTCTTTTACTGGGTAACTTAATTGCTAAGTTTCATTCACTTTGGGAAAGTCATTGAATAAATTGAGTTGGAAGGGACCTATCAGGATCACCAAGTACAGCTCATGGCCCTGCATAGGACACCCCAATACTCACACCATATGCCTGAAAGCATTGTCCAAATGCTTCTTGAATTCTGTCAGCCTGGTGCTGTGACCACTGCCCTGGGGAACTTGTGGTGCTGTGACCACTGTCCTGCTCTGGAACCACCGTGTGGATGAAAACCTTTCTCTTATTATCTAACCTAAACCGCCCCCAAGATTTTGTTTCATGCTGTTTCCTTGGGTCCTTTCTCTGTTCACAAGAGTGAAAGGATTGGTACTTGTCCTTCCCCTCATGAGGATGTTAAGACTGCAATGAGGTCCCACTTCAGAGCAGGTTAACAGGGAAAGATGCATATCTATGTATGCTGTAATTAAAATATTGTTGCATGACAACAGTAAATATTATTTAGAAATAGGGAAAGAAAATAAGTATTTAAAACACCAATTTGAGGAAATACTTTAACATTACTATACCAATTATTATTATTTTCTGAGTTGCATTTTCCCCTGTATCTGATGCAGAAGAAGTGTTGGTCTATTTAATTTTTGCAGACCATGGCTCTGTATTTCAGTGACTCAACTAAAATTTGCCTCATGCAAATTGTTCCAGGAGCAAATGTGCCTGCCAAACTGGGCAGTGAAAATGTTCAGTGAGGTCACAAAGAAGATGGTTCTTCATTATGCTCAGCCAGAATCTTAGCAGATCATCACTGAGCATGTCCAGATGTGAAATTTCAGTCACTGTCTGTTTTACTTTTTGCATTGCATTTTTTGATTTTCTGCATTCTAGTCTCTACTGATGGGTGAAATAAGTTCTTCCCCTGTCAGCCAAGCAGAGTATCAAGTTGATATCTCTTGTTTGTAACAGGTTGGGTGGTTTGTAGTTTTTTGGTTGAGTTTTTTTCCTGGAAAGAAAAGAAGGTAGATGCATTTTATATGTGGTTTTAAAGCAGAACAGAGTCTCCTATTAGCCAAGCTGATACCCCAAGCTGAGGGGTTGAGGGAGATGCTGTATGGTATAGAAAAATTTGCATATAATGTGCTGTGGTTTCTTCATTATAAGCCTCCACTAATTATGTGTTTTCATCCCTCCCAGTCACTGTCTCTTGTCATGTCAAATTAGTGAGTGTGAGGAAGATATTTCCGGTTATTTTTTTATTACTTTTGGGCTGCAAATGAGCTCTGACAGTTTAAACTGAAGCTAAAATTTTAAAAATTATTAAAATCTGGAAACAAGGGGAAACCTTTTAGCAATTTTTAAAGGGTCAGTGATAGTTTAGAGAAAAATCACTTCTGCCTGAAAAATAAGTACCTAAAGATCAACTACGATTATAGTGACTACAGAAGATCTGAGAAAAGCCCTTCTCAGTCTCTTGTCTTTCAGAAACCTCATGGTGTATCATATATATAAGGCTTTCCCTGCTTTCTTAGGGTCCAATCATTATGAAAACTAAAAAAAACAACCAACCAAAACCAAACCAACCAAAAACCACACACACAAAAATGCCAGACATCATGTACTGGCGGAGTTGGTAGAAGCAATGAATACCTACTCCTTTTTTTAGCCATTGTTTTGTTTGTCACTTCCAGTAAATATTCTTGTAGGTAAATAATTGCACAACAGAGATTTTATTACTTCATGACTTTAAATCTTACTTAAAAAAAAAATATACTACTACCACTACTACTACTTCTACTTTAAAAGTAGAAAGGCATGGTTTTGGTATACATAGTCTTTCAGGCAGCCCTCTGATTTTTTATGTGCTGTAACATATCTGAGAGAAAAATAAATGGTATCTGAGACATTGAAAACTATGTCTGCTTGTAATAGGAAATACATTTTTCATTTTCAAATTTTATGCACGTATGAGTTAATTAAGAGTTACTATGAAATAAATCTATGGTAGTGCAGATGTTGTAGTTGCAAGAGGAATAACTTGTGATTTCCTGTAGGTTTTTAGAAAAATAAATCTGAATCTCAGGCATTGGTCATGAACTCATTTATACCAGAGAATATGTTACCAGAGGAAAAACATGCAAACAAGCAGGGAAACAAGCCTGTATAATTCCTGGCTTTTTTTCTATTGTTTGCTCAGTTTCTTTCAGATCACTTAGATTGATAAATTATTTTAGTTCCCTTCTCATCTGAGATGCATTTCATATTGATTGAATGACTATCCATTGACTAAAAGAAATATCGGCAGAATTTCTAGCTAGATATCTTGCTGTTGATTAGAAGACAGGCCGATTGTATCTGTCAGATAAGAAAATGACTCTGTGTTTCCAATATAGCTTCATCCTGGACTATTATTTCTTCATTAACTTGTTAAAAGAGAAAAAGCATTTATGAGTTGGGGTTTTTTCACCTTGGGCATCCATGCACAAAATGAGTATGAATCAAAAGGGAAAAGAGAGTGAGTGAAGGGAAGAAGACCTAGTGAACAGGGAAATGAGTAAATCATAGACAAAGAATATCAGTATTTTTTGTATTTCATCCATGGTTTCAAAATCAGAAATGACCTTCTGAAAGCTGAAATGAGTAGGCATCTTCAATAAGGTTCATTTGAGGAAAAAATGGGCAGTTAACAAAACAGAGCAGCAGTCACTATGCAATAGCTCCTCAGGGACTTCTGATGAAGTCATGCAAGATAATTTTATATTATATAAAGAATATTAGATCAAATCTTTTGGGTCAAATATCTTACGACACTTATTAAGTATTTTTTCCCCTGTACGATTTTGGGATGCGTGACTGATCACCTTTCTTATAGCAGACTAGAACTCAGATGGTTTTTAGAAAGGCCCTTAGGGCTATGAAGCTGTTTCTGTTTGACAGTCATGGGCTGGATTCTCTCATTTATATTTAACTGTAATCATCAGCTTTGAGAGGAGTTTCTAATTTTAAACACATGGTACTCCCTCTACCCCCTCCTTTTGTGCTCAGGAAGGCTGTAATTTGCTTGGGTGCATCTCTATTTTAACTACAAATACATTTTAGCCCCTGAGTGGACTTCACATGTGAAAACTGTGCTCAAAAACTTATTTTCTTCTCTTTTAGTTTATCATTGCTCATTTTTTCTTTTTTTGTTTTAAAAATTATTTCTTCTTAGATCCTGAGTATCATCCAAGCCAATTTATACTCTTGTCATTAGTTGCCTTGATAAAATATCATCACTTTAATATGAGTATTATGATACCTACTATCTTTCTTGCAAATTTATCTAAAAGTTGAACTACTAATTGCTTGAACAAGAAATTAGAAATGCAATGAATTGCCATTTATTGAATGGGTATAGACTCAATGAGATGTGTCTTCTTGAACTATATATGAAGTAGAGGGATTACAAAAACAACTAAGAACGACCAACCAAAAACTACACCCACATCCAAATCCATATTTGTGCTAGCAGTGTTTTATCCAAACTTAGGTCAGATAACCACGGCTTAATTAATTGACCACAAATCTATAAAAGGCTATGTATAAATAAAACTTCATTGCCAAATTATAGCATTTACTTGGACATCGATATATTTAAACAGCAAAAATCTTTGTAAACCGTCTGCCTTTCCTCTTGGTACAATGCTAATCCCAGAGGGAGGGAAGAATAAAGGGCAAGAGGGTTTGTTTGTGTTTGTACGAAATGTTATCCTTTTAACAAAGACCAACACAAAACATACAAATCCATATGTTTGGATTTGTTGCTGCCACATTAATTATTCATGTGCTCACAGTGTGACACAGTGCGAAATAATGTAAAATGATATTAAAAAAAAGAATTTCATAACTGGCATCTCTTTCTTTAGTTAGAAATCCTAAATTCTAAGCTGACTTTTATGAGAGTATCTTTTGCTTAACTGTTTGTGAGAAAGACCATTCAGAAAACCCCTCCCTACTATTGCTTTCACTAATGTCCCTAAGAGTTTATGTCAACCACAGAAGTGCAAACCCGAAGTGAGATTTTCCAGCTTTGTGAAACAATTTAATTTATTTGATTTTTTTGGCAACCATTTTGTGATAAGACAGATAATATCATGGATAAATCTGCCACAGAACCTAGATCTTGCAATGTTCAATATTCTCATAAACCTATCTAAATGTTGGTATCTTAATGCCTGTTCTGTAGTCAAGAAAATATAGAGAGCTATTCAGCATAAAATAAATGCCTTTATTTGGTCAGGTGAATAACTCCCTAAACTCTTTGTATTGCATGAACAAAGGGTTCTTCTCTGTTATCTCCCAATAGCCACCTAACACACCTGAGTTGCTTTACCATGTCAAAAGCACCAACCTGAGGCCTGCAGTTTTGAGAGAAAACTTGCCTTTTTGAATCACCAGCTGGAGGTTAGGGGAGCTAATGGCACTTCAGAAAGTACTAGATACCTATGAGTGACCTACTGAATAGGAATCTGGACTCAGATATCAAAATTTAGTCTGGAGTTAAGGTCAGATCTCAAATACGGGTTGTTGTGAGGTGTCTAGTTCTGCTCATACTTGTTGGGATCCTTGATGTCTGTTGTTTTTTAAGACAGTCCAGTCATTAGTTCTGGTAATTTGAAAATAAGCAACCATTCTCTCACCTGCATACTATATTGAATCCCTGTGGTTACTTTAGTGTCCACTGATGGCCAAACATAACTTTTGTAATACTGTTCTGCCAGATGTGAAGCAACATTTCAAACCTGAATCTCTGAGGCTCTAGGGAATTTCTCAGTTTTCAGAAAGCATTTGTTTTGGTGAAAGGCTGTCCCAGTCCTTTCTGCTGCAGATATTCCGCTTGGTAATCAGTCATTTAATAATAATTTGAATAAAGAAAGCTACAGATCTGATGCATGTCTTACAGCTTGAATGCTAAGGCATTCACAATCTAGATTCAGGCTCTGCTTCATGTTAGCACATGAACTTGAAAACAGGCATCCTACTTCTTTTTTTGACTCTTCTTCCTATGGAGTCATTGGCTGTTGTGTATGTGCTAACAAACAAGTCTGTTCCTGCTGCCAAAACTATTCCAGCATCTATTTTTGCATATACTTCCTCAAGTGTGATAACTTTTGAGATGCAAAAAAAATGAACTGGCTGATCCCCTGGTGTCTGAGCACCAGACATTTTTGGCATATCAAGAACTTGTTGCATGTTTGTTATTCAGCAAAAATGTGTCTTATCTGTGGCTTCAGATCATTAAGGGATTAAGAGAACACTTTAACAGGACTTCTGAGCATCCCATTAGCATCTTCTTGTTACGGATTTAGACTTAACTCTGCAGAACTAAGTGCATACACCAATTATTGTATTTCTTCTATTTCTGCTTCAAGCTTCTAAACCCCACAATACTTAAGGAAATGCATAAAAGATAACATATTTGACTGTTTTTGCAAACCTGGTCTTTGAAGACCCCAGAAATTGTACTTAGATATAAGACTTCTGAAAAATAGTCAATTACCATGAGAAGTGTAGGTTCTCAAAAAATTGGGGCACCTAAAATAAATACAATGCCTAATTATGCAATTTAGTTATTAACTTTAGTTTGTTCCACTTGTAAACATTATCCTGACAGATTCCTTTTCTTTATTTCCCTGTTGGTAAAAATAACATACTCTTTTGATGACCTTTAGAAATATTTAACTTATTTTACAGAGATATATAATAGTATATTACAGAGATATGTAATAGTATAACTAAATAGAGAAACAATGTACAGGAAACTTTAAATGACTGTACCAAATGTCCTTGAGGTCTTTCCACTGATCAAGTGCTACTTGTATTTGTTAGTGGAGAGAATGCACAACATACATCATTAAACCTCATCATCTGTCTAACCAAAGACATCATTTAAGCAGACAAAAAGTGTTCAGCTTTTTCATTGTTACTAGGGGCAATTTTTATTGGAACCATCATAGGGTATCCACATGCCTGAGAAATTCATTTTTCTGTCAAAAAGCATGTGTAAGTGAAGTAGAATTTTCTTGTAAAGATTACTTCAAATTGATATAAATTAAGGTCTGCCTTCTGAGAAGAACAAAGTTAATCAAAGTGGGATTAAAGCTATAGATCCCTTTCATTTAGTAGAGGTGCTTCACTGATTTGATAAGTAATGGGTTATTTGATGTACTGTATGGAGAGTGATGTAGGTCACTTTCAGCATGCAGTGCTGAAGAAAAAAAACTAAAAAAAAAAAAAAAAGGGAAAATACCAGTGCTTTCTAGTTTCCTAAATACCATGCAGGAATACTTGTAATGAATACATCTCTTCTACCCTTCACTCTCCAACTTATTTGCATTATTCCAAGGCATGAGTTTCTTTTTATACTTTCCTTATGTCACAGCCTTGACACTGTTAGACAAATCTCTCAGGAAAGTGGCCTTTACTTGTTTCTTATCAGAAATTATGTTATCACCATGTCATTTGACCAGCAAATTTCTTTTCAGTAAGTATGAACCTCGATTTTATATCATGTGACAGTGAAGTGTATTTCTGTCGATAGGTTCAGAATACTTGAAGCGATATTGTCCTTCCATGTGTTTTGTCTGTCAGGTTTTGATTTATGTTTTTATGCTTGCTGATTCCATGCACTTCTATACAATTTTATTACTCTTGAAAAAGATCCTTCAATGGTTTTAAAAAGTAACATAGTGCCTAAAGTTTCTGACTTTAAAAGATTATTATTCATTGTGGAGCTTTTTGTAAGTTGTCAGCTTCCGTTCAAATCCGAGTTATCACGTATAAGTCTCAAAATGCATCCACATGAACTGATATGAAAGAATGAAAGGTCAGTTCAATGGCTAGAGAAAACAAGGGTAGGTCCCAGCTCTCACTTGAAAAATATCTGTATTAAAGTATTTAAATTCGAGTATCTTCGTGTCAGCACATGTCTAACTTCCAATTCTCATTGACAGAGTTCTAGCATTTGACTTAGTTATCCCACTCACGGGCATTTCTTGCCGTGATACCAAAATGTTCAAAACAGTGGAGTTCCTGTGGCTGATACAAGATGTGCAAGACTTTTGTCCTTTGAGAGGGTCAGAGGGAGGGCAGGCAGAACTCCCTGTGCTGTTTCAGAAAGCACAGGATGCTTTTGTGTGAAAAGTGAAGCAAACCCTACTCTAGTCAATGGAGTACAAGGAGAAACTTCTACCTAGTGTTAACTGTCTACTTCAGAGAGCTAAACTGCCTTGAACTATCTGGCTGTTTTGGTTACATTTCCACTGATTTTACTGGGGACACTGATATTGCACTAGAAGACACTGTAAGACACCATTTCTGATAATGCAAATTTGAACTTCTTTTGGCTGTTACAGCAGAGTGACAAAGGCTAGCTATAGAATTTTAACACAGAGGGATGCAAGGGATTTTTCGCAAGGGATTAAAACTGATAACAAAATTACTCTCTTGTATCCAGATAAATGTGCAGATACATTAGTAAATATTATAAAGCAGTTTGTCAGTGATCGCATCTCTTTTGTTGGGTAAAGAATCTAAGTCACACAGGAATACTTTATAGAATCTGAATCATAAAATCAAGTTTGTTGGAAAATACTTTTAAGATCATCAAGTCCAGCCATTAACTGAGCATTGCCAAGTCCACCACTAAATTTGCCCCTAAGTGCCACACATATTTATCTTTTGAATACCTCAGTCATCAATGATATGTGATTCCTTTTGCTAAGGAACATTCTTTGGCTCACTATTTGACTCAGTTTAAAATGTGTAATATAAAAACTTTGTATGTTTACTGGACTATTTTCCTGACTAAGCAATATATATGTCATGAGAAAGTAAGAATTTTCTTGTGCAATCAACCAGTTCATATTCTAAATGAGTCAGTTGTGTTTGGAATTCTTATTGTGAAGGCTATCAGTGGAAAAATCCTCCATGATTTCCCCCCCCCCTAGATTTTTTTATAAAATAGCAATAAAAAATGAAAATAACCAATATTTGCATACACATGATTTAATAAGTAATAATAGGTAACCAGTTTGGTATAAATAAAAAATTGAACATCACATACCTGTTTAAATGAGCTCTTTAAATTAATTACAGACCGATTTTTTAAAAAATATTTCTAATCTGGACAAGTATTCTGTCAAAATTTCTTTCATATCAGGATAATGAGAACCTGATAAACCCTAGCATGGAAATATTATTTTTTTTTAATAACATGAAACATGAAGGAACTTTTCTACACATAAAATATTTTCTGAAAAACTATTGCCAGAGAAGCTGCTCTACCTTAAGTATGTATTCATGCACACTCAGATGGTACACAAATTACAGAACATTCTTATCTCTTACAAGGAGATTGTAGAGATTAATTTCTTATACTAACAATTTATATCAGGGTATATGAAATAATTAAATTTACAACTAAAAAAAAAAGTTTTAAGTGGCTATATCTTGAGCTGTACACAGTGCATTTCCTTTCTCTATTGTTTAAAAACATTCTCGTTTGAAATCACACAGAATTATTTCAGTTTTGAATGCAGCCTGACTAGCACATACTATTTTATGGCAAAAGACTCAATATAGACCTATCTAAATAAATCTACTTTTACATTAAATACTTTTCTGGAAACACAGCCTAATTAGTACACCACCTTTGTAGGTGGTTTCAGGCAAAGTGATACTTACTGTAAATGGCCGTTTTAATCTAGGAACTGGAAAACTAACATGGTTTGAAAACAAAATTATCATTAGTGAAGAAGTCATTTGCAGAATGGCATGGAGAAATTTTTCATCAGAAAAAAAGAAATCTTTGTGGCAGTGTTGCTCAGTGGGAGCTGAACACTTGTCCCAAGCCTGGTGAAAGGATGGGCATTTTTCATTTCCCTGTGTCTGACTGGAGTGAATTGTATCTTCTTCACTGATGAGGATTATAAACCTGTAAGGACTGTTGTTATTCATGGCAATTGCTGTCTGGTTTTGGTCAAGGTCTGAGGTAACAAGATATAATGAGAAGTTAATTTTTTGCTCATTATGAAACAAAGTGCAACTTGGAAAAAGACTCCATATTCACTTCAGTGTAAGGATAATCTTGCTTGCTTTATTCACAGCAGCAGAGTCTTACTGTGCTGTTTCACTGTCACGTTGTAACACTGTTAGGATTCACAGTATATGCTCTGGTTTTCTAACACACTGAAATTGTATACTGATAGTCATGGTTCACAATAGCTACATCATCTAATTTCATCCATTGAAAAGTCTCATGTCCCTGAAAGGATTGAAAAAGTTTTCTAATTCAGATAAATATAAGGAAGAATTAATCACCTAATTGGCATGTACAAAAAGTTAAGCATATATTTTGATTAGTTGCAATGATTATGGATCAAATTTCATATGTATTAAAATTCAGAAGTTAGGGCAGAGTTAGCATCCCTCCACATTTACATGTAAATATGAAGATACTCTGTCTTACTGAACGTGAATGGATGTGAACTCTTACTTACAGTGTGTGAAGTCCACCATGTTTAAACGGGTATATTTGTATATTCCTAATCCAGTCAAAGACTGAGTTGTCAATTTACCCAGCAACCGGTAGTTTTGAAAGCAAACCACTTCTTTTTCTGCAGAGAGAGAATTTTGTAGGGTTATAAAAGATATTCTTCCTCTTACTGAAATTATTTACTTAACATAAGTTAAATCTTTCACTTGCTCTTCACTTTTATATGCTAAAGAAGCAGTTTAGTTTTACTAGAACTCACCTAGGACAGATCTAGAACAATTTAAATAAGGTAGATCTTTACTCCCTCTTTGCTGCCAGAGTACATCCCAGTCTGTAAGGGTAAGTACATCCCAGTCTATAAGGTTAAAGAGGGTACACGGTGCCCTCTGTTCTCTTCTCTGTATTCTCTTACCATGAACCTCTGGTGTAGAGAGAAGTGTTGTTCTCCCTTCCTTGAGTCATACATACATGAATTTGAATTACGTCCACTTGGTCCCTCGCCAGCAGCCACAGCTCTTATTCCTATCTTATGTCCTTGCCATTTCTTGCTTCTCTCCCCTTTCTTCTTTGGTGACTCTCCCCAGGTCCTCTGCATCTGATCCAAAACTTCCTCGTATTTTTAATTTT
>VXBU01014342.1:177297-269254 GCA_013400315.1 Bombycilla garrulus | reverse complement strand
TTTTTTTTTTTTTTTTTGAAGGACATGATGGGAAAAAATGCCCATTCCATCCAATTTGCACTTATTTTGTAATGACCTAGTGGTGTGATTATTTTCCTTGATGTCCTACACATTTTGGTATGTAGTAACCACTGATTTCCTGGCTTCAACTGCCCATGGCCACATGGTGACCAGCTGGAGGAAGCCTTGCTGTGGTGTGTACCTGGAGGTGAGCTGCTGCTTTGTTGTGGCTGCTAATTCATTGTGAAGGGATGTTCACACGACAGGCATGATGTTGATGTGTCTTCCCAAGGTATTAGGAATGACCTGTCTGAGTCCACTGGCCTGTATGCTCAGGCAGATCTTTCCATCATTTCTAAGCATCATTGTCCACAACTGATGTTTTGCTATTGAGTTGAAAAGCATGTCTTATTTTGAGATGAATTAATGTATTTTTAAACTAGACCAAAAGCAGGTTACAGTTTATACTTTGAAAGCCACAGGTGGATGAATTTAATTAAGATGGCAGTCACATTTAAAATTACATACAAAAGCTGGAGAAAAACAATAGATGATTTATTATTTCTCATTACTAATATGTGTAAAAATAATTTTTAAAAAATCAGTATTTTTAGTATTTAGTAATTATTTTTACTAGATTAAGATTCTTTCAGAGACAAAAAGCAAAGCTTTAAAATAATTTCCATAACTGTTATGCTTTGAATTTAACTATGTGGAGTTCCCAAACCCATCATGCATTTCAGAATGCATGAGTATAGGAGTCAAGTGAGGCCCTTTCATTTTGACAAAAGACAAGCTACTAAAAATGCCTGAATCTTGTTTTTATTAATGATTTTCAGATACCCTAAAACAATATGAAATGTCAGGTTCATGAATCACATATTCTAATGTCAAGAAAGGTAATGAGTAAATCCTTTAAGTGATGTTGGCTGCCACTACACATTACTTTTCCCACAAACCTCATCCCTACTCTCTATAAAAGGCATGGTCTGTAAAAAGAATGTGGTCTTCACATGAGTTAAAAATTATGGAAGAACCAATGGGTCTATGCCACACTTTTTCTGTTTCAGGGATTTGATGAAAAGCGAGGGATTTCATGTGGGCTGGGTGAGGGAAGAGTGCCTCAAGACAGGGGCAGTAAAAAATGGATACTGAATGAATTTCCTGCTAGTGCTACAAGGTTCCTAGATACTGCAAATAATTTAATCAATCTTTGATACAAAGTAACTGGGGACAGGTTAGTTGTATCAGCCCCTAGAAATATATAACACATTTTTCAGTTGTTTCATGTTTTCTGCCAATAGAAGGGTTCTTGAGTTTTATGAGGCAATATCCTGCTGTGGTTACACATCCACCTGGTTTCTGCTGCCCATCTCAATCCTTCCTATGTTGACTTATTCCACTACCTTGTGCCAGTTTTCTCTCCTTTGAATTTCAAAAATAACAGTAAACTGTAAGGAAAATTCTCCTTTGTAATGAAGCTGCTGTCCTGTGTCATAAAACAGCTCTACTCAGAGATCATTAATATGTAGGGAGATCATGAAGGAAAGGAAGTATGTTTGGTAACTTCAGAGAATTTAGCTGCCAAACCCATTAATTTGTTAAATATTTTGTATTAAATCCTTTGATTGCTTAATTGTTTATTTCCCCTCATCTCGGAGAGTTATAACATCTGAACCCATTATCAGCTGCCTGTTAAGGAGCACAGAACTATTAGAAATTGCTTAGAAACAAATTGAGGACATTTTTCTTTCTTAATACAGACAAAATTGTTTTGTTATTCCTTAATTTTCCTAATTTCACCCTTAGATACATCTGGAATAATATTTTAAAATTTTCCTAACCCCATCATCAACTGCCTTTTGAGGAGCACAGAACTACTAGAAATTGCCTGGAAACAAACTGAGGACATTTATTTTTTCTTAATACAGACAAAATTGTTTTGTTTTTCTTCAATTATCCTAATTTCACTCTTAGATACTTTTGAAATAATCTTTTAAAACTCTCCTGACCCCATTAATCCATGGCACTTGAGCAATAATATTGAATATTTTATAATCAAATATATTTTATAATAAAATATTTTATCTAAATAGTAAATTATGGAATAATTCATAAATATCCAGAGCTCTTACATTGGGTCACTGTAATTTGAGGTATTTAAATTTGCTTTGAATTGCAGAGTATTTTTTTCTGGACCAATTTCACTATCCATTAGTATCACTAGAACAATAGAACAAAAGTAAGGCCTTTTTGAAAGGAGAGGAAATTAGTTGTTCAGGCATAATTATTTCTCATTCTCAGATAGCTCAGATATTCTCAGAAAACATCTCAGACAGAATTCCGCACTGAGGGATGAAAACTTGGGGGCAGGCTAGAACAAGCTGAGATTTGTTTACCTTTTAAAAGTCATGATACAGAGGAAAATTTGAAATATATCGTATGTATATATGTCTGTTAAGGGCTAGTTGAAATTACCAGTTGCTTACAGATGAATTTTACCTTGCTGTTTGAAGAATTCCTCATTTTTCTTATCTTTCTGAATTCTATAATCAGATAAAGGGCTTAGGATGTATTGTGAAACTGGAAAGTCTAGATTATCACTGAAACTAATGCTGCCTCTACTACAGACACCTCCTGCTGCTAGCTCTTTACCTCCTCAGTTTTCTGCTTTTGAACTATTAGCAGTTTCTTCAGTGTTATAGCTAAACACAGTGAGATGCCAGAGTTATTCCACAGATTTGCTAGCTTTTTTTTTTTTTGGGGTTTTGTTGGGGTTTTTTTGTTTGTTTTTGGTTTTGTTTGTTTGTTTTCCTCTGGGGATATATATTGTAAGCTTTAAATATTTTAAATATGTTAAATAAGTAGAAATAAGTCCAAATTAACTTTAGATTTTCCAGCATAATTGAGTTGGTTAGGGATACGCTTTCTATTTTTCAGCTGACAATGCAGACAAAGTTGTATGTAGTACATATCTCATTTCCATGGGTAGAATTTATGCCAGTCAGAGCAGCCTCTAATTTGTACTGGCTGCTAGATGGGTAAAAATATCCCATAACAGGAACACTGATTTAAAAAGTGATTGTTTTCAACATGCAAGTATATTTATAAGCAAAAATGTCTTCTGGTATAGACAAGGTTCTAGTCTCTAGTTTTGAAAATATTTGTGATCTCATTGGCGTTAGTGAAACTGCCAGGATGGACAAACATAAGTTTTGCAGGATGGAAGCTCAAGTTAAAACATTTGTTACTTGTACATAAATACAGTTTAAAATCTCCTTTTTACTGTTGTCTGTCTGATATTAGAGACATTAGTTCTTTTCACTTCTTTGTCATTTTTATCATGTTTCAATAGAAGTTATGCAGCACAAAGAAATAAGCTGAATTCATTTTTGTAGAAAACTGCCCTAGAGTGATGTTTCCAGGTTATGTGGCCTGTTAACTTTTCACATTATTGCTGTTTCTTTGAACTTCTTTCCTTTAGTGTTTGTTGTTTCAGAAGATGTATTACTTTTTGTCTTTATTTTTTTAAGCATACATTGTCCAAATGATGTAACAGAGAATGGCTTGAAATAGGACTTTGTTATATCTTATAACAATAGCATACTCTCATACTGAAGACTGCGATGAGACAGCAGTTAATCTCATTTTAAGTGTGAAATTTTAAGACATTGCAAATTTTTTTGTTACTTACTTTCTGGTTAAAATCCTTTACACACTTAAGTAATCAGGTATTTTGGTGTTGTCTTGAAAGGGATTAGGCTCTTTATTAAAAACAGAAAAAGGGGGAGTATTTCTGCTTGGTGCTTTGGAAAATGTTCATAAATTACAGGAAAAAAAGAGTTAAAATATGTTTGTGAGAGATCTTTGTAGCATTAATAGTAAGCTTGAAATTATGATTTTACTATTATTTAAAATTTGTTCATGATTAACTTTTATCATTAGTAGCTATCATAAAAGACTAAAGGTGATTAGTAAAAATATCTCTGCAGATTTGTCTATTATCCACAGTAGAATCACACTAGAATATCTTCATTTTCAGATGACTGTGCCTAGTTTTCACAAAAGACCACAAATTATCCAGCAACTTCAGCTGTGTGAAGAAGCATTCTTCCAGCTTTCAAATGAATTGTCTTTGAAAACTGTTGAGGCTGTATCTTCTATTTACTTTTGATATGATATAACCTAAGTTATTCTTTAAGCTCTTACAAATACAATTAAGATGCAAACAAACAAATTTAAAATTTGCAAAGAGCAAATTGGTAAGAGCATTCTAAGTAGTGTAATCAAGCATAATCTAATCCTAATCAAATAATGGCAGTCCATACAATATCCAGCATATATGTAAACTTATTTCCAATAGCAAAGCATCATCTCCTTCACAATGACCTTCCTGTTGTATAAATTTGTACTGGCAATTTCTCACTGCTTTAATTTAAGTGATAATATAAAAAGTGAAAAGTTGTGACTTCGGAGAATGAAAATGGTTCTGAAAATTTTATCAAAAATTATCTGCTACCTATTAATTTTTTTTTCATTATTGCTAAAAGAACAAGTGCATGTGTTTAGGGGATTCTTAGAACTACTGTGGAACATCACTAAATGTCACTTCTTTGGTCCCGAGTGGTCCTGTCTATTCTATCTTTCTTTATTTCAAAATAAAAGAGCATGATAGGTTTGGTTTCGTTTGCTGGTTTTTGTTTTTTGTTTTTTTACACTAAGTTGTTGAATCAATTAGAAGGCTTTTAAGACCAATGGGCATTGTTCTAGTTTTTGTTACACAAGAACTTAGTAAACAAGTAAGAAATAAGAAATTTAGTTTAGTGCCACTTAGGATTCTGTCACATAATGAATAAAGATTAAAGGAACAAAATCTTTAGTTAGTCTAATGAAAGAAAAAACAAACCAAGCAACTCAGTAGCTTGTAGTCTGTTAAGTCACCACTTTGATTAGAATGATTTGTCTCTTTAGGTAGAGCAAACTACAATTGATTTATTTTTGGCCATTTGCTAAGACAAGCTGATGTAGCACTCAATTGGAGGTGTGAAAATCTTTCCTTTTTCCCTCACAGTTAGTGGTGAAACTGTACCAGCAAATTAGAAACCATTTAAAGGGACTTTTAGTGGGAAAAGATATGGCTGCAACTAATGAACCAAGAGTAGAAAAGAAATTAATCACAATCAGTTATTTAGAGCTATAACATTTCCTAGGTACACAATAATCTCATCTCAATATTGAATGAGCCCAAAATATCAGGACTGCAAAATAAAGCAGTGGCGGTCCTCACCCACCTTTCACCTAATGGTAATTGCAGCACTGATCTAAGTAACACAGATTCAGAGTATTCTTCACAGAGCCTGTGAAGCTTTGAATGGATATCAAAAGAGAAAGCACTATTCCCTAGTTTTTAATGGAATTTTGGTATAAAAAAAATATCTATTAATTGTACTCTATGAGACTTAGCTGCCTTGCTGTCAAAAATGCCAGAGAGGAGCAGGTAGGGACAGGTGAGGTCTCTAATTCTCACTCACTGGACTTAAAAGGCATTTCAGAGTCTTCCAGCATATCTAGAAGACTTACACCTCCCATGGATTGTTCTTCCTATCACTGAGTACAGGCAAGGATCATAGGATCAAGATATTCTTCAAAAATCTGAAAAATCACAGATGAGATTCATAGTGGATTAAAACATTTTAAGCAGGTCTTCCAGTGATCCTCATTTTACCATGTTTTACATTACATTTCAGACCTCTCTGAGAGCTTGCAAGCTAAATTCTTTTTGGATGAAACTCAGTGGGAAGATATTTTGCCTGATGACATCTAGTGTAATTGTTATGAACATTGAAGCAGGATAGATCTGCTCATATTTGGTTAACACTGGGTTCTCAGCACTGAGTTACTCTGCAGCCTTGATCCTTTGAATCTTTCTGGCTTTCTCTATATAGGCACAGCCTTTGTGTGCTCCCAAGGATGCTGCTTTATCTGTATTCAAATACTTCTTTCTTTTACCGGGAGAGTTTGAACTTCTAGTCTTTTCAAAATACCTAAGTACAAATCTTGCCACAAAACACAGAATAAAGAATTTTTCATGCTCTGTGTTCATTGTTTTTTAACAAATATATAATTCCTCATTTCAAAATATTTTATGTAGCAAGCAGAGATCTGGAAATGGTAAAATTTCTGTGGCCTTTTTTTGAACACTATTGCTCTTTGTTCTCTATCCCAGAGGCTCATAATTCTGCTAAGAATGCTCCCAATTGAATTATAATTTAATAAAATAATTTTGTATGAACACTGCTATTGGGACTTGATTAGTGATAGATTTTAATCCAGAGGAACCATATCTGAAATTTACTGATAGCCAGTATGTGATAAGAGAGGTAAACTAACTGCAGTTGTAGTACCTTGATTTTCTTAAGTCAAGAAAGCAATATCAGCAGTGCACCAATAAAATTATGGACACACATCATGAGATCTGCCTTCTATTCATCAAAATAAAAAGCATTCCAAGGAGTCAAACAGAAACACTTGCAATCTTTTTAAAATATTAATTTGGAAGATTAGAGTCTAGCTTTGAAGTGCCATATTATATTGATGGATTACAGGGGATAAAAAGTTGGTGAAATGACATCTAAATTTCAGCAAAGAAGCATTGTGCTTTAGCAAGTTGATTGTAAAACAAGTTTTCTTTCCTTTATTCCTTTTTACTTGACAGTTGCCAGATAGAAGTCATGGGCTTCCCCACACTATATCTACCCCTCTACTGGAGGAAATGGTTATTTCTGAGCAATGAGTGTGCTGTATTTTGTTATGCAGCTCTTTCGTATCACTCTGAAATACATTTTCACAAGGTTCTTTAAAGCTTTGCGCTGTGCTATTCTATAAAACCTGTAAAAGGACATAAAAAGAGAAGTGTTGATTTCTGAAGGCCTTAAAATTCACTTAGCATTGCTGCTTTGCTTTCAAGTTTTTGGTTTTACAGGTAGTCTTGATTTGAAATCGATCCTTGCAATTGTAAGAAAAAGAAAACCCTGAGTTTTATTTGCACTGCAGCTCTTTTGCAGCTGCCACAGTGACACGGCCCTCTGGAGCCTGGCTAGCTCTGACCCACCACACTATGGTCCGGAAGGGCCATGCTGAGTGTGGGGAACTGTCACTGCAGGTGTTGTGTCACTGACAGATCCTCAGAGCTTTGGCTCTGTGGAGGCAGACTGCTGTCAAGGGAGAGACAAAGGGGAGAGAAGAGGCTCTTCAGCGCTCAGGTTCCAAAGAAACCATTTACTGCTATTGCAGAGAGGAGAACAAAAGAGCCCCAAGCACCCCAGTGCAAGGGGTTTTATAGGGTTACAAATGAAGGGGTGGGCATAAACAGTAAACCAATCAGGGAAGCATAGGGGAGGATGATAGGGTGGGGTTTACAGAACACAATCCAACAGGGACAAGGGGAGGAGAANGGGGGACATAGGAATAAACTACAATAATATAATTAACAATGAAATCAGGAAAAAAACATGCGCCGCAACACCTCAGTATTAAGCAAATGCAAGTCTGCATCAACTGCATTCCAAGGCTGCTACCTCTTTGCAGAATGGCACAGTGAAGTTCCACTGTAAATCCAAGTTGAATTCAAATGAGTATATTTTAGTGGTCCTGTATTGTTCCAAAGAAAAGGTTTTGAGTCTGCTAGCTTGTCTACTTAAGTTTGATCAAGAGGGCTAATAGAATATATTCCTTCTCACTACCAAGCTTGCTTCGTTTAAATGTCATATGGCATTCCAGGCAGCCTGCTTTGTCCTTAAGCAGTGAAGTGGTTCCTGAGTGATGGAAGCATAGTTTGGAGAAGCTGAACAGCTCAGGAAGGCAGGGAAAAGTCAGGAGGAAAGAAAAAAATCTCTGTATTTCATTGCAATATGATGAACATTTAAACAGGAATGCTTCATAGAAATTGTCCAATTTGGCCAAAATATCTCTAATAAATCATACTGGTAAATCATCAGTACAGAAATCTGAGCTTTGTGCTACAACTTTTCAGGAACTGACCTTTTAACCTGGAACTTCTGTTTTTTCCAGTTGTTGGTTAAAGTAAGCAGATTCATGTGTTAACAGAAACCAATAAACAGTGAACTCCAAGGGGACAGGTTCAATTTGCATAGCATGATGAAATATAGTGTTGCTTTGAAAACCATTCATTTTCCAGTTCTGAAGTATTTATGTCTTTACTATATTTCCAACATGTTTGTTTAATACACTTTTACTGCATTGCATTCTGGTAATTTTAAAGAACAGAGAAAGGCATGGCTCTTCTGTAAAGAGAGAATTGAGGAGAAGCCCAGTTGCAGCCTTGGCCTCTGGTGTGGGAATGTGTACCATCACAGACAGTAAAACTACCTGGGAGGGAAAATGCAGACTTTAGAATTCCTTCTCTCTTTGACATTTCTGTGTCCAAGGAATATATTTGTGAGAAGCATATTTTGTCACATGTTCAAAAACATATATGTAACTTTATGGACATGTACCAACTCAACTTTCTGTCAATGTAATGCGCTTCACATAGGCAGTAACTCAGTGGCAGGGTTGTATTGATAGAAGTATGGGATAATGTGGTATTATATGGGAAACACTCCCATTATAGTGGGAAGTGATTCTGGTACAGGAAAATGAACCAGAGGAGCAGAAGATTAGTGGAGTGGTTATACAAGTAGTGCAGCAGCCTGAATATCTCATTCAGTTGTGCTTGTTTTTTTTTTCACAAATTGCAACAAATGGGTGGACAAAGAACACATGATAATAAACAACCTGATCTTGGTGCTCACCCACACTCATTTGCTTGCATATTTTGTTTCTGAATACAATGGAAACATGCACATTGTCTGGAAAAATGGGATCAGGAAGGGTATTCTGTTGCCATTATCTGTATTCAGTTAAGCAGTTTGGATTAGTTCAAGGTTGTTTTATTTGTTAATACACTTTTGCAATGCAAAACATGAGATTTAGGGTAGAACTCTTAAGCAACTTATTTTTGATTTCAGTAAAGCTTTCCATGCTGTTTGTCACAGGGTCCTTCTGAACAAAATGTCCAGCACACAGCAGCTGGATAAACACATCATGTGATGGGTGGGCAACTGGTTCACGGGTTGGACATAAAGGATTTTAGCGAATGTGATGACATCAGACTGGTGAACTGCCACTAGTGGGGTTCTGTAGGGATCCAGCCTCATTCCTTTGCTCTTCAAAATCTTCATAAACAACTTGGACGGAGAGCTCAAGGGTACATCAAGTAGGTTTGCTGATGACCGTAAATTGAGAGGAACTGTTGACACCCTCAGTGGCAGAGAGGCCCTGCAGAGAGACCTGGACAAATTTGAGGGTTGTGCAAAGAAGTTTAACATTCTGAAGAAACAGATGAAGTTTAACAAAGGCAAGTGCTGATTCTTTGACTGGAACTGGGCAATCCTGGATTCCATACAGACTGGGGAATGAGATGCTGGAGATAGGTGCCACAGAAAGGGACCTGGCAAGTTTTTGAAAGGAGGGAAAATCTCTTAAAAAAGCCTGAAGTGTATTGCTATACTTGAATTCCTGATAAATACTGATAAATAATCTGTCCAAGCTAATCTAAAGTCCAATTGCTCTACTTAGGTATTTGGGATTTGCCCCCTTTCGAGAAATTAAAACCCTGACAAAATGTATCATTTGGAAAATTTTCTTACCCTTCCCAATCAGACTGTTTGCTTTCTGAAAATATGCTGAAGCAATAGGAGAATCTAGAGACTAATGAGCCATTCTGATAAAAAAGAGAAGCTTTAAATCTATCACAGATACATACCAAACTAAATTCTGGACATCTAATTTTTCAGTATTCTGGGCTTAATTAACATTTTTGCTTCAATTTCCCCATTAAAAAATGAGAAGCAATAAAATGCTTACCTTTATAGTCATAGGGATGCTCTGTTGGTAATTAGATTTTGTCAGACAGAATTACTGTAAATTACAGTAATTACTGTTCATTAATTAATTCTGTCAATTTTATGTTTTATTGTAATGCACTGTCAAAGTGCTATAGTGTTTAAATTGGATGCATTTAAAATGAACATTCACATTAAAAAGGAGTGAAAGAGAACCTTTTATTGAAATTAAAAAAAGTTCCAAAGAAATGTTTTATGTTGATCTAATTTTGGCTATGGAATTCTGAAGCTGAAAAGTAGTGTATACTAGTAAATGCATGTAGTATTATAATTAAAAATTATACAAAAAATATGAAAGGACATTCTGTATTTAAATTGAGCTGCTTATTTTAGAGCAGAATTCAGTATTTAATTGTAACATTCTCTGTTGAACCAGGTGTATTTCCAGTGAATGTTTCGTGCCAAAGAGAATTAAGGCAGGAAAGTTGACATTTCCCTTGGGAGAAAAAGACTAAATATTAAATCTGCATCTCTCGTTGCTGGAAGTGAGGCTTCCTTTGGCTCATACTGCGCTGAAATACTGTAAATATTGGTTTACTGTAGCAGTGTAATTTGCAGTATTGCAATGAAGTGATGATAATTAAGCTAGTTCTATATTCTCTGAAAATTTGTAATGATTTTATCTGTGTTACTGACATATAAATGTAAAGAGAAAAGGATCTGCTGTTTCCAGTCCCAGGTTAAGACATGGTTGGCAGAATATACTCCTCCTCAGGTGGCCGAGGATCCCATTAGCCCTCTTGGCTGCAAGGACGCATTGCTGGCTCATGATCAGATTGTTGTCTACTGGGTCCTTCAGATTCTTTTCTACCAAGCTGTTCTCCATCTGGGTATCCCCCAGCACTTACTTGGGATGGGTATGTATCTCCCAAGGTGTAGAGCTTTGCTCTTCCCTTTTGTTGAGCTTTGTGAGGCTCCTGTCAGCCCATCTCTCCAGCTGTCAAGGTGAAAACTCACTAAAGTTATCACACCAAAAAGAACAGCTAGAAGAAAGGTCACTTTAGTCTAAGAACAGTGAACAGTGACAGATTGATTTACAAGCATCTCAAGTTGCATCCAGCCATTCAGAATTGTGTTTTAAGAGGTTTTTGGTTGTTTTTTTTTGGTGTTGGGGCTTGTTTTGTTTTGATTTGTTTTGTTTTGTTTTGTTTTTCCAGGGGTTTTTATTATTCTAGTGAAACATACCTATGGGGAATAAAAGTAAAATGTCATTTGATGGATTCACTTCAAGAAGGCAAGGGAGGCAAAGGTAATTCTATTTCAAGGATCTGGTTGATTTTGGTCCCATAGAGCAGAAAGTTCCCATTAAAAGCAATGTATTGACACTCAGATTTCTTTAAACTGGGAGGAATTTAGGTTAAGCTTCTCTGTTGATACTAGCTGTGATATTGCTTCAAGTAGTGGAAAAGAGCACATCTGGAGAATTTTTGTATCAAAGCTCCCTTTAAGCTAAAACCAAAGTGGAAGCTGTGCAGGTCATGAAACCCTGGAGTCACACTGTGACTGTGCAACACTGTTACCCAAGTTAAATGGCACTTTTTTTGCTCTGATTTACTTTCTAAATTGATCAAAAGTCATAGCATTGATTTGAGTGTAGGTAGCTGAGGCTATGTGGATATAAGGTCCTAGTACAATAAAGACAAATACTGAAGTGCATTCTAGAGTATTACTTTACTGTTCAATCCTCTTAAAGGAGCTGTGAGTGAAGTAGAACTGCTGGAATGCCAGTATAATTCATAATTGGTAAATAGTCCTCAGCAGTCAGTGGGTAGAGGATCTTGATAGCTGCCTCAAATATAGATGTACATTCTTTTTTTACCTTAATCAGCAGCAGTATTTTATTGATATTCCAGTCCCATGCAGTAGGTGAATGGTTTTAGTTTTTTAATGTATTCCAAATTATTGGAACAATTTTCAACTTTTCATTCATTTTCTAATCCAAATAAGTAAAAAAAAAATCAAAAGTAGATTTTTCTACACAGAGTTTTGGCCTTTTTCGTTTAATTTCTAGTTAGTGTTTTGTTTTCCAAACTGGTATGAGCCTGCTATGCTAAAGATGTGTCTTTTCTTAAAACCTTCCCCAGAGCTTTGTTTTGATGTCAGATGATGAAATAAATTATTACTTCACTAGTTTTAAAGAGGACTGTGTTGCCTAATTTGAAAGTAAAATTATATTGAATAATAATAAGAGCAAATCCTTTTAGTAATCTGAGATTTTCTCAAAGGTATTTTTTCAGAGGCTGCTTGAGAAACTTGCAGAGACTGGTCTGTTTGAGCCTATGTAAGACAAGGTTTTTTATTGTTTATAGAATCTGCTATTTAAGGGACCTGCTAAGTGAGATGCAAGGCATTTTTATTTGTTTGTGATTGCTGCTTTGAATTGTACTGCTTGCATGTATCGAGCAATGAATGACAGATAAAATAGTTTCCTTTGTGGTTATGTAAACATTGGTATTTGGCTACTTAATTTGATCAAACTATTTATTTTGGATTTTGTTATTTTTTTTCCCTGAAAAATTATGCTTACACCATAAATGCTGTCTCAGCTACTGAATAAACTCAATATCTCTCTCAGTGTATCTGTTATAATTATAGCAGTCCTTTACATTCAAAAACTTATTCTTTTTTATGTCTAGAATTAGGTAAAATATAAACATCATATCAAATGAAGATTATAGCAATGAAATACTTTGTTACAGCGGCAGTGGAGCTTTTTAATTTGAATGTAGTGGTAGAAAATACCTTCTGTCTTAGATTAAAGAATGCCCTGGTAAAGACTCTTCTCTGAATATCAGTATGGTATTTAGGAAGTCAAGAAAATATGGAAAATTACTAGGGACAGGTCAAAAGACTTAATGGGAGTAGAGGTTGACCTTTTTCTATGCTTGATAATCTAGTGGCATCTTGGGACTAACACTGGAATGTCTAATACAAATGTAGATACTTAATTCTGATAGGTGAAAAGGTAATCCCAGGTGAAAATAATGCCTGTATCTCTAACGTTTCAAAAGACCACTTGTGTCAGTGATTATTCTGAGGGCTCTTATAGAGTGTTTCTGAAATTCTTTACTCTTAAACATGAACATTTTTCTGTAAAGATGGAAGCATATTTACTTCAATCTGCATATCAAAAATAAGATAATGAGGTGAGCTCAATTTGCAGAACTCTTGGACTAGTTTAAACTGCAAATTTTCAGCTAGTATGCTGCTTCCCACCTATTTTTTTCCCAAAATCAGTTTCATTTTTATGTAATAATGGTACTAGTGTTAATATAATATACTTCCTCTATGGATGCAAAAAATTGGAGGCAAGCAAAAACAATGTACAATTAAAAATAATCATACCACATAATAAGCAAAAAAAGAGTCATTAATTAGCAGATCAGTAAGTAAAAGTAAATAGATTATTTTATCAAACAGCTGTATTTTTTTGTATTTGTATGATCTTTTCTTTTAATCTGTAGAGTCTAATATTTGTTTTCAATTTGGGAGAACATATAAGGTCACTTTTGGTGTTTGTGAATGATTCACAAACTAAAAGGAGGTAAAAAAAGCATCAATGGCTACAGTAGTTCTAATGGCTTTACCCATCCTGCTGTGTTAGATAACTTTATGTAACCCCTGTGGTGGCACATCGTGCTAAAGTAGCCATTTACATTCCTACTGCAAGCCCTTAAGGTGACCCCAGTCATTGCATTCTGCAAAGGAAAGCTTTTAAGAGTGACAGAAGTCCCAAATGCTATTGCTGCCATTTCAACACAGTCTTTCCAGAACTTTCCCCTCCACTGGATCCTCTGGGTGCATCAAGCTCTCCCTGACATGCCTCTGTGGATATCTGATTTTTGCTGTTGTCTATCTGTGTCTGCTGACAGACCCAGTCAGGTCAGACCAGGCAGCACGGGGCCATGGGTCCATAGGGCATCTAATGTATGTGCCAAATAAGGACCTTTTCTGTTCACATTTCTCTGCTGGGTGTTGTATCAGCATTGGACAGTGCTGCTGCCTGTCAGAAGCTGGATTGCAGGTCCAGCTGGCTTCTGGTTGCTGGCATCAGGAGCCAAGGTTGAGCAGGCACCATGTGCATCTGTCTTCTGTAGCTGCCAAGGAACAAGATGATGCCACGGGAAATAGCAAGCACACTGCGATGACCTTGTAATGAGTGCTTACATGGGTGGTTGCTAGACAGATTTGAGTTGCCTGGGAAACCCCCATTTCAGCTCTCAGCCTACAATGTCAGGGCAAGAGCCCAAGACTAGCATTTATAGAAGCTAAGCGAAACATTTGTAGAACCTAAGTGCTGGAAGGTGTGAGGTTGCTCTATTCTTAGTGATCATCATGGGCACTTCTTATAGCAGTGGCTCTAATTGTGGCTGCACATGGAGTGCTTTTCCTGTGCAGAATCATGCTGTGTTGGGCTCTTACAAGTAAAATTTTTACTACATTCTGCTCCTGAAAAGATAAACCATATGTGAAATCATAATGAGATGGAAAAATGATATGGAAAGTAATTTGTGTGGGATCTGCTGCATTGCACTGGAGGATTATGCCTCCATGAACTCCAAGCACCTCTAGGAAGTCACTTCTGACCAGAGGTGAAGTCACTTCTGACCATGAGGTGATCCAGAAAGTAGGCAGCACAGACTGCTGCAGAGAGTACCCAGATCAGTTTTTTCCAAAGTGTTCCAAAGGCCGAGACTTGGAATTATCCACTAAAACTTCAGAGGCATTGTCAGATGGTAGAGTGCATGTAACCATGTGAACTGTATCTTTTAATAAGCAGTATTGGGTTAAGCACAGCCAGTAACTTTAGGACCCACCATCTGCTTGCTTACTGACCCCCACTCCTAGTCCCTGCAACAGAACAGGGGAGAGAAGAGCAAAGTAAAAAAAAAAAAAAAGTTAGAAAATACTGACAGTCAAGATAAAGAGAGATAAAGTTATAACAAAAGGAGGAGGGAGCAATGCAAAGGCAGTTGACACCAGCTCCCCCAAGCAGACCAATACCCAGCCAGCATGTCTACTTGGAAAAACTGTCCCATGCTTTTTATTGACAGGAGTGACATTATATGTCATTAAATGTCCATTTAGTCAGTTTGAATCAGCTGCCACAGATTCACAGAATCACAGAATTTGCTGTGTTGCAAGGGTGTCCCCTCACACCTATTGCCTGTCCCCAGACTGCTCTCTATGGGACTGCAGAAGGAAAAGCTGAGGAGGCCTTAGTGTTGTGCAGCACTGCTCAGGAATAGCTAAATCACTAGTCTGTTACCAAGGCATTTTTCATAACAAGTTGTCCTGGTTTAGGGCAAATTTGGGAGGAAACTTCCAAAAGGGGTCCCTCTAGAAAGTAGATTCAAGTGCCCCCTCCCCCTATTTGTTTGGGAGAAGGTTTCCTTGGAGAAAAGTGGGAAAAAAACCTATTTAACAAGCAAAGTATTCACAAGCATAAAAACTGAATAATATTAAACAATAGAACCTCTTTCTGTCCTGAAGAGATGGCAAATTCATAAAGCCCTTCTCTTGGGGCATAGTTCGGCTTGCTCAGTCTGTTACCAGTCCATCCTGTGCTGGGAAATGCCGTCTCCTGGGCCCCAGTGGGCCACAGGTGCAAGCTCCCATTGCTCTTCTGGGTTTTCAGTCCAGATCAGGTTTGAACAGTTCCAGGAAAAAGAAAAGCCACAGCCTGGGGAACTTCTCTGCCTCAGCTAGCTAAAAACTAACTAAAAGCAAAGAGCTCTCTCCCGCTGTCCTTGCTGCAGACAACACAGTCCATGAGAGGGGAAAAGCTGAAAGCTCTTATCTTTATGTTTTTGAATACAACCACCTCAGACATTCCCCTGCTTCTCCTTCTGCCCCCTTCACTCTCAGATCTAGTTTTAAAGGAGCAAAACTTATTTCTGGGCTAAGCAGATGAATGGGGGTATGATTCAGCATCAAAAAGTCATCTTAGGACACAAGTCTTAAGTACCAAGCCAGTTGCTATGAAGAAAAATACCTCCATCCCAGCAGATCCAGTATATACACTGCAATAAAAGATTTGGAAGAAGGAAAATAAAGGTGAATATCTTACAGACAAAAGTCTGGAAAATCTTAGGTGAATATAGGAAAACCCATTGTTACCCTTTCGAGACACAGGAGAGATTTTAATATATTAGTATGCTCAGTTCTTATGTTCTCAATTCAATAAATGTATTAAAATTTAAAAGAGTTCAGAGAGCAGTCTTGGTGATGATGAAAGTAACATGTTTTACTGTATGGTTTCTGCTAATCAAGACATTGATGAAGAATTAAGAGAATTAGAAATCTCCTGAGGCCTCTTCCATCCCTAACTCTGGAGTACAGAGTTTAAGGCAGCAATAATTGTTGTAACTTGGACTTTAAAAAATGCAAAACCAGCAGAATGTTTTTCTATGAGCAATTGTCACTGCCCTTTGGGATATGTCACTGAAGTTGTGGTTTGAAAATTTTAAACTCAGGATTTTCTGTTTTCCAAAACAGTCCTCTAGTTCTATGAGAGTAGTGGTGAGTAGAGTGATGAATGCAGAGAATTCCTCTGGGTAACATTGTACAGGAGGTCAGAATATAGAATTACAATGATTCTTGCTCGTCTTACAGTCTATCATCCATAAAATAAATGAATAGCTCTTGTATTTTCCAGTTTCAGATTTTTTTTACTCTTCACTCTACTCTGAACTTGTATTGCTTTTATATTTCCAAATGCATTTTCTTTTTCTTTCTTAACCTAGTTAAGTTCACACATTTTAATGACTGAGATAATTTACAGTTTTGCATGAGGTTGATTTCTGCTTTTATTTGCTGTATTAGGAACAACTGTTGCAGCTAAGATGTGAAGTACAGTCTTTCATTTTCCCTCAAGTAACACAGATTTTGAATTTTCTTGTTTCCAAGAGCAACTACAATTCTGTCAGTTTTAAGATATGCTCACATGTATTTATAAACATAAAATCTCAGTGAAAAATCCCAATGCTTAATAAACACAAGCAGTTCTAGATTTAGTATTAGTGGAAATGAATTTATTTTGTTCAGTGGTATTGTGGTTTATACCACTTGAAAAAAAGACACAAATATTCCTTATATTGGTAATAATAGCTATTTAATTTGCATCATGCTCTAGTAACTTGCTAAAAGAAATAAAAAGGGATATAGAAGCAGAGATCTTAAAAACTCTTGTTGGAAAGTTTGGAATTATACCTCAGTGATTCTTACTAAGGGATAGTCATTGAGAATTGCATTTCTGCTAAGCCTTTGATGTTAAATTAGAGTTGGTAAAAATATGCATTTTTTCCTAACCAGGGCTTGTTTTCATCCACTGCTATATCAAGGTATTTCTCTTTACATTATTTTAACGATAATCTTTCAAAATCCTTTTTCAAGGCTACTCTTGGCCCATTGTTTTATTGAGTCACTTTTATAATGACAGGTTGCTTATGTACTTGATTCTATGAGTTAAAGACACGGCTAGTTTTATAATTTTTGACTGAAGCATAACCCTGAAGCCTTTGAAAAAATCTTCTAATGAAATGTATCTTTGGCAACATAAAACACTGCAAGACAAACAAGCTGATTTCTTTGCTACTGCCTACATCTCTGGAGGATGTTAAATCTTATTTACATTTTACACGATAACTTAAAGGAACTGAGTGACATAGCCAGTATATTCAGAGTACCTAGAGGAGGTTTTCAGTTCCAGACATCAGCTTCACAAAAAACTGTGAAAGCAGGAGCTCTTCATGTTTGCAAAAGGTGAAGGAAGGAGGACTGGTTTGGGAGGTGTTCTAAATGCCAGAACTGCTACCTTGTCATTAATTTAATGTGTGTTGTCCCTGTCAAGCTGTTGGGACAAGGTAGAGGCTACACATTTTTTAGGATAAATATACTGCTTATGTACTTGCATGTGGGAATATTTGACATGATCTATGCATGAACTATACAAAAGTATATGAAATTATAGCAGCAAGAGTGAAAGGACATACTAAAGGGTATGAGTGTGATTACCTGTGATTCTGCTAAGGAGAAACATTCCTCTTGTTTTATAGACTTTAGTCTATAGAATCAGAAAAAATTAATAGAGAAAATTCCTTAACTCCAGTAAGTTTCTCTCTGTTAAATAAAATGGTAGACCACTAGCACCCCAAGTAGATAAGATACTGGAGTAACATCCTGTAAAAAGCTGGATATTAGCATTCAGAATTCTTTTAATATTCTCTTTTCATGTTCCAAATGTTTACAGTATGCTTTATAATAAATGTGTATTTGTGTTTAAAATTGTCCAGTATTAAAGGTAGGTGCCAGAGAGCCTGATGAAAGAAGTTGTCGTCTTTCTCCTGAAGCAAAGAATCTAAATAGGATAGTCTTTCTGATCTGAAACATTAGGTATATTTAGGAATTTCAGGAAATGAATGTGATTTCTTAATTTGAGAGTTATTTTGAGAACTCCTATGGAAGAGAGGATAGACATTTAAAGAAGTGTCTTGAAGTTAATATAATTAAACATGTATTTACTGACAAGAGAGGGCAGGAATGAGAGTGCATTCAGCAGCCTCATTTGGCACATGGCTGTGCTAAGGAATGCAGTCCAAGGCCTAACTTCCACTGAAATAAATTTTTCAAAGAGCTGAGGATAAGATTCAGCACTTTCCACTCTGAGTCCGAGATTCATTTAATTGACTTGTTTTCCCTAACTTTTATATATATATATATTTACATTAAGAAAAGCAGAAGCAATGAAGTGTTGCACAAAACATTTACCGCATATACTTCTTGTCCTAGGAGTGAGAGTGCACATGATAAATGAGAGCCACATTGCTCATATCCTACCAAGAGGCTCTTGGGTCCAGCACAGCTGAGTGCTGCTTAAGAAGCTGAATGGTCTAGAACAGTGTATTAGCAGGACAAGCTTATTTAGGAATGATTTCAGATTGGGGTTGGGGGGAAATAATGTGCTGTAGGTATTAGTGAATGGAATACCTTGCAGATTCCATTGTAAATGAATTTTTTATATTTTAAGCCAGGAAATGTATGCAGTATGGATGATTTTCACCTAATATACAGAGGAAGATGAAGCAGAAAAAATTAGACAGTTTTCTTTTTTAACAGCTTCATGATGCAGCTATATGTTCACACATTTTTGTGAAGTGTTAATGGCAAACACAGTAGCTAATGAGGTATAGAGGCCTGATGCTGTATTATATCTCAGACAAAAGGATGAGTGATTTATCATATTTGTTTTTCTGTGTCCTTAATTTTCCTGTGATTAATGTGTGATGCATATGCAATGCTTTCTGTATTTTAATAGAAAAAAATTATAGTGTTTTTTTTCCCCTCAAACTGGCAATGAAAAATCCTTAAAAAACAAAAAAAGAGGCACTTAAACATGAATGTATGAACATTTTTAAAGCTATCAATTTAGATCTATTGTGGCAGATTCTCCTTGGATTAATTTATGGTATTATGGCTTATTGTATATCTCAGGGAATCAAGAACAAAGTTAATTCCTCTGAGATGTACAATTTCCACCCTTTGCCCCTCATAAACAGCTTGCAAAGCAATAATTGAGAAACAAGTCTGAGTGTATTAAGTTATTTCTTCTTAGAACTATTCTTGCTAGAACATAAAGAAATAGGGGCAGCTGGCTTGTGCTGGGCTCTTACACATCCTGCTGGCTACTTGCAGAGGCAGGATGTTAGACTAGACTGATTCAGGTCTGATCCAGTATAGTAATTTCTGTGTTGCTTACCCTTAGCCTTTGTTATTCTGGGTCAGTTGATCAACACATTAGGAGCTGTAACCAAGAGTCTATCCATGTTTTGACCAACTGGTAAGGAAAAGCTTAGCAGCAGGCTGTACTGTGCCTGCTTATTCAGTGTGAAATAAAGGCACACAAGAGCCTTTGAGGGGTCGTTTCTTTTTTGTTTCTTGTTTTATGAGTGCATGTTGTGCTAGTGGGAACTCAGGGTAGCGCATTCTAGACAATGTTACAGCTGTTCCTAAATGATTGAGTTTATTAGCATCACAGGGTTGTGTAGTTCAGGTATTGGAAATATTGTGACTGATATTGAAGATGTTTTGGGGGAGTTAGATTCTCATATCTGTCTTGACATTACTGTAAAATGCTTTGATATTGCCTATATGCTGTTATTGCAAATGTGTTTGTGATCTGTGTTTTTCTGACCAACCCTGTGCTACTCACTCTTTTGTCTTGTGAAGTTGCTTATAAATTATATTGGGAGGAATTATAAAACATTTCCACTTTCACTTTCTCTTGTTCTTCTCCAATTAATATGGTCATATTATGATCTAATTAATATGCATCTACAGCATAACAAAATAGTCTTCATGGGAAACCTCAGTGTTTGTCTTACTGCCAATGTGGCAACTTAATGTAGTATTGACAACAAACCCCACCAATTCCTAGCGTGATACAGCTGCAGATTCTTCCTGCTTCCCATTTACTGCTAAGCATTAGCAATATTTTGGGAATGACTGCTGTGAATGATTCAAGGCTAATTGCTGTCCTTTCTTTTCTTGTTGTCATCATACTTGTGACAAACCTAAAAGTGATTTTCCTATCTTTTACAGCAGATAAAAATTAAGGAAAAACATCCTGTAGAAGCACTGTACCATTTCTACACAGAATCCTGCATCTGGCTGTTAATTTGCAATTCCTGATACCATGAACTTTCATAGAGGTTAGAAATAAGAAAGATCTTTTAGGTCACCTTGACTTCCCCTCAGTTGTACATAGAGTAGATTCGCATAAGGCACAGTCATGTCCCCTCTGCACTGAAAGGGAACATTCTTTTCACATGGCATGAGTGCTTCACTGATACTGGAAAGAAGAGAAAAGACCTTTTTCCTGTAAGGGGTGTGTGAGATGAAGTTGTAGCACGTTGGCATAAAAGGCTCTTTGTTAATTGCTATTGTGCTAATGGTGCTTTGAGTATGAATGTTTTGTAAGCAAGAAACAGGCAATGATTCAGATGAGCAGTGCCTCAAAGAAAACTTGAGCAGGGCTGGAAGTGAAAGAAAGTCTTTGGCATTTTGCAGTCTGTTTTTGAACTGGTTGCACAGATTCAAGTAATCAAGACAATACATGTAATAAACCGGGCACTGAAGCTGTAGCATCCACTACAAATTTGTTTAAAAAAGAAAAAAAAAGAAAAAATAAAGAAAAAATAAAGAAAAAATAAACCTCAAATACATGAACCCCCCAAAACCAATCCTTCATATTACAGCAAAGCTGCTGAAGAATTTGCTAACAAATTTGTATCTGTGTGTTTTAGATATCTCTATCACACATGCTCTGAGACTGATTTTCAGAAAACTGAAATGCCTGCTTGTGCACATGATAAAAATTGTAAGTCTCCATACTATCAGACTATGTATCTGTTTTAATGAAGTTATTCTCCCGTATTTTGAATATTTGGTAAATATTCCTAAATTGATAAGCTGAGTAATCCTTGTAACAGGCAGCTAAAAATATCTACCTTTTCACTAGCAAAAATTTAGAAATTTGAAGATCACTTTTGAATATACAATATGCTTACAATGGCATATCTGAATAATTATATGTTTACTAATATTATTAGAGTAACATATAATATATATAATATATTATGTATGTTATATATATTATAGATAATATATTTTATATATTATACTTACTAATATATACATATTTACATTCTTGAAATAAAGGAATTAATAGGGTAAATACGCTTTACACTTATGGAATTATGAAAGTGTTTTGTCAGTTCCACAGGAGAAAGTGTACACATCATTCTTCATTTTAATAGAAATTATTCTGTTATTCCAATACAACTAAAGTGGTTAAACAGGGTATCCTGCTGACCAGAGTGAAACACTACAGTGATGTAGTAACAGCCACTTTTATTCCTAATACTGTAGATGCATAAATACGTACATACCTACTTAATAGCATAACTAGGCATACCGGGATAATTTAAAGGGCCATTTTGCTACGTGCAAATAGCGAAAGAAATTGTGGAGTTTCCCTGGGGGGATTTCTTTAAGATTTTCTTTGTATGTTTAAAATGTCAAGTCTAAATGAACAGTTAAATAGTCCTGTATAGTACTTAAGAGAGGTATAAAGAATTAGCAGTTGTTATTTCTTAATCTGCAAGGGGCTATTTCCAAGCTGCAGACTCAGTCAAGCAGTGTTTTATTCAGAAGAACCCTCAAGAAACTCACTGCGGGTTTTTCCTGTGGCAGGACTGTGAACTTTTACTGTTTGCATTGTTACAAATTGTAGATATTTCCAATGAGATTTCCCCATTGCTCTTACAAACTAAGTCACTTAAGAAAGCTCTTTTTCAGTTACTGTTGAAAGAAAACTATTACATTCCTGCAGATGGAGTATTCTTATTTGCTTCTATTCCAGTTAATTTTGTGGGTTATTATCTCCTGTTTGTATCCTGTATTGATGCTTAGTTTGTTTTATTTTCCTTAAGATACTTTTGAATGTTAAAATAAAAAGAAAAGGCAAGAGCAAAATATTTAAAATTTAGGTAATTAACCTTTAGGAACATAGAGTGTTTTGTTAAAGATGTGGCTTTATTATAGCTGACAGTAGACCACTCAATCATTTGGAGTTTAGTAAAGAAAGACGAGTATACACCTATGAGATATTTAAATGAGTCCTATAGGAATAATACTAAAATCTATAGAACTGAGAAGTTTTGCCTTTGCAATTGAATTGTATAAGCTTCCTTAAGAGTTTTTTTAGAAATGTGAGCATTCTCTGAAAGTTAGTACTGGATATCTTTCTAAAAGTTATATTTTATGTCAACAAGAAATTGTTGAAATTGTTATAAAAATTGCTGGATTATGGTCTTCAAAAAACTTGTTTCTGTCCCTAAAATATATGACTCTATTATATTTCCTGTAAAGGAGTACAATACATAAAAGTAGTTTTTAACTCTCAATGTACTGACCTGATTAACTGCTTTGTAACTGGTCTGATTTTTAACAATTGGTGCAGTTGCTGCAGAACTACAAATGCTTATAGCACCTAATTTTAAGAATTCATGGTTTAGAAAGGCATAAGTAAGTCCGAGTATATTGTCTGCGCTATTATGTGTCCTTTGGCCCAACCCGCTTCCACCATGAATGTTTTGACAGGGGACAGGTGTCCTGCTTACAAACACAGTGGCTGTAGCATGGGAGCACATGCAGTGCCTGCACTGGGAGAGAGGCAGCATTTCCCTCTTTTTCACCTTGTGCCCGATCCTTCTAGTCTGATTTCACAGAAATAATTTTGAAAATTTAAAGTTTTAGATAAGGTTTTATGAAGGAGAAAAAGATAGTGCTATCAAGAAGACATGAGGCTGTTCATAGATTTGCCGGACGTGTTCCAATATATCAAATATTGCCTCTTAGGTGAAGAAAGACAATTCCTTCTAACCAGTGGCTATTTCTGTCATAGAGCTCCTTCTGAACTGCAGTGTTAATAAATTTTATGTTGGAGAATCTAGAGGATCTTTGAAAATCAATTTTTTGTTGTATTATGTACACAAAGTAAAAATATCCATGCATTAGCTGAGTTTTAGAGATGCATTGTCTCTTTAAGGTATCTTCTCCCAATTTTATGTGCATTATAAAAATATATTAAAAATAGGAACCTAATGTCAATAGAAGACACTCATTTTTATTTTTTTTTATTATTCTTACAAAATATTGATGTAAGTATAAAGATAACTTAACTAAGCAATGGACAAAGAATTGCCCAAATTAAGTACAAACTTAGGAAAATTGCGTTAGATCATAAAATTTTGGGGTAAGGGACAGTAATATTTTTGTATAAATTAAAAGCTACCTTAAAAAATTCACAACCTAACCTGTCAGTAAAAAAATAATACTCTGCACAGCCATAATATATATCAAACTGCTGTCTGACAAGATGTGTGATTGACTGTGAAGTTGAGATATAACACATCCACCTGGAACAGGGTTTCCCCATGGAGAGTGTACCAATACAATGCATGTTATGTAAACTGACATCTTTGCTGTATTTTAACACTTTTGTTCCTCTATTGGTCAAACACTGAGTAGTGAAAGCAGAAGTCATAAGGAGAGGCCAGTTTCCAAACTGTGAAATGCTCAACATCACAGTTCCCTGTGGCAAGTTTCCTGGATCACTGACAAAAGTTTCAAAAGCATAATAAGAGCTTATATTAATTGTATTCTTGCTATAAAAAATTATACCATAGAAATGGCTCCCTCTTTCTTCGTTTTCTCCTGTTTCACTAGTTTTATTGGGTTTTTCTCTTAATCTTCATTCTTGAAGCATTGATTTGTGTCAAAATCCCCAGTATAACTGTAGCTCATTTTTAATATTTGATGAAAGCAAAAAGTCACAGGCTTATCCCAAAAAGCATGCCATTTACTGTAACACAGCATCTAGTCTTGTAGAATAGCGGGAGAGCACTTTGGGTAGGAGATAAGTACAGCTTCATTGCTGAGTTTCCTTTTCTAATACTTTTAATTGTTCTCACATCGACAGCTTAGTCTGTTTCTGTGCTAGTAGTTGAGCTCATTTCAATTCAATTTGCTTCCATGTTCTGTTCATACATACGTGACAAAAGGAAGGCAGAGTTTCCTATTGCTCTGGTTGTTGACAAAGGAAGCCCATTGTACTTGAGAACAGCTGAATTATTATCTCTTTCAGAGCACAGTAAAATGTCACCACCATGTCACAGCAGCAATACGCATGCTGATACCAGACCTGGAAAGTACTAAAAGCAATGAGGGCCACAGCAGAACCACTCAGCTAAATGCCTGTCCTTTGAATACACGTGAAGAACAGTAACTAAATCTCCCAATATAGCTGTCAAAATAAAGACTAAGGGATTTCTGTCCTCAGACACATGGAACCTCACATTCTGATTCTCGTTGCTTTTCCCATGCAAAAGCAATTGTCAAATGGAGAGTGCTTGTTTTCTTCTTACTTTTTCTATTTCTTAGTAATCATGTGCAGAGTTCATTAAAGGTACCCAGTAAGACTGGGTACATGAACTCTCTACAGCTAGAATCCCAAGAAGGACCTTTATCCTTGGCTATAATTTTAGTGTGTGTTTTGTGAGCACAGAATCAGATACTGTGTGGTCAAATGTGAAGCTGCAGACAGGTGAAGTGTCCAGTTATTCCTTGTTACCCCTACCCATATCCATGAGTATTTATGGTCTGAGGTTCAGTCTGTGTTTAAATGCTTTTTGTGAGGTTGATTTCTAACCTTCCTGCCACCCTTCCTTCACTCAAACCTCATAATCTTTTATTCCCAGCTTCTTTCCATGGCGCTGAAAAATCAGACCATGTAACCTAGAGGAAGCTTAATTATTACTGTCAAATCCTCCTTAAAACTTGCTTCACTCTGTATTCAGTGGTTTCTTTTGTGTGTTCACCTGTTTCATAGGTAGGAGAGTTCTCAGGGTCCTTCTCCCTTTTCCATAGCTGCCCAGCCTTCTCTGCATAACAAAGGGATGGCAGTGAGTATCTGGTCAGTTCTCATTTGACTTTTAACTGTAGTGAATCTGGTCTTCCACTGCAGTTCCCTGCTCATATAATCAGGAGGACTGAAACTGGTGTACTTAAGAGAAGAAAACTCATTATGTTTGGTCTTTTGCTTTCACTCAACTACACTGTTGAACTGAACAAGTTGCTCAAGTTTTTTACCTTGCCCATTAGCTTAAGTAGCTACTACATATAACTGGAATTTGTCCTCTTTTTCCTTCCTTTCTTGCCTTATTTTTTTCCTAGTGTCTGTTTTCCCACTACTTCCCATTTTAACCCTTCTTGTCTATTCTTTGCCACGATCTTCAAATTCTCTTCTTTGGGTCTGAAATTGCTGTCCCTCTCAAGTGAAATTTGCTGTTTTGGCAGCAAAGTGAAATGTGATGAAAACTGGATCTCTGAAGGGTTCTTTGCTGGCATATCACTGATCAGATTTTTAGTAATTTTTACTTTGCTTACAGCACACTAATTGAATACAGCAGGGCAGAACAGCAGGGGACAGACACAGAAAACACTGAGTCCTGACAAAGGCTCTCTCTAGGGGTAGGTGTTCCATTAGCATCTCTTATTAGACAGCAAATGCTAACTACCGACAGACAATGAAGCAATAAGATCATTCATAGATGAAAACCACTGAATATGTACTTCTATGGATATTCTGACAAGTGCTGAAATTCTGGGCAAAGCTGTAGGCCAGGTTGCCTATTCAAAGCACTGACATTTTAATATTTAGTTAGAAAATGCTAGCTTTGAAGAGACTAGAAGTGCATATATTTTCCTTAAATAACATTCAACATGTAAATTTTATCACTATTCATCATTTATTATAACTGTCAGGATGCTGTGACCCTGTGAAATGTAGTAAATGATAAATAATTTTTTTTTCTGTTTTTGTTTGACTGCTTTGTAGACAGTTGGAAAATAAATATGTGTTATATTTGGTGCATTACTTTTCTGACAAGTATTTTCCAGAGGGAGGTTGCGGAGTTAAAAACAAATGGAGAGGTGTATTACAATCTCAAATGAGAGCAATTAGAAACATAAGAATAGTGGCCCTTGAAAAGTAAAATGGAAACATACATGAGTTGATGGTGAAGCTGATTTGTAGGACACTTTCCATGTTAGGATAATGCTTCTGTCATAGAAATATTTGAACATCTGGATGTAGACTAATGTAAGGTACCTATCACTGTATCAGAATCACATAGTATTAAATTTTTCAAAGAAATAAAAGAGAGAGGTCAGAAAAATACATCCTAGTTTCTACACTACAAAAAGTCAGGTATGATGTTCATTTGCATTTGGTCTCATACGCTTTTCACTGTTTATTTATTTATTATTTTGGGTATCATAATGAGGAAATTCTTCTATTTAGAGACACAAACAGGGAAAAAAGATAAGAGCTTTTGAATTTCATGAGAGTGCTCCTAGAATCTGGATTATACTCCAGTTTTTGTTTGTGTAATTATTTTTAAGCTGTCAGTAAATATTTATTTCACAGAGTCTTATGAAGATACAGCAAACCATTAAGTATGTCATAAAACTGAACAAATACATGGATACCTTACTAAATGCAGTAGCGTTTTCCAATTTTCAGGGTATTTTCAAGTACTTTTTTCATCAATGGTTTACTATGCTTCCTCCATTCACTCAGTTTAATCCAATAACTTTGTATGCCAGCAATTCAGCTAAATTCCTAGGGACCACTCATGTAACTGGCAGTGATGTCCCTTAGGGAGTCCTTGTTTGGGATAATATGGATGACTGCGTAATTTGGAGATTGTCTCCTAGGTATTGTTCTGCTCCTCCGAAATACATGCTGTACAACGCGCAATCTGCATCATTTCTGATAAAGCCAGATTTTCATTCTTTTTCGGGGTACAGGTGAACATTGATGGTATTTTCTCAAGCCAGGGGTTGCAATAAGATTTATCCCTCAGTGGAACTATGATTGGATGAGCTACAGGAAAAGCCTCTGCCCTGTCATTCAATCTTTTACTCATTATATAGTTACCTGGTCTCAATTTGTAGCTTCTCTGTAGCCCACAGGAGATGATTTTTTCCCATATATTTCTCAACCTCAGCTCAAGCATCTCTCTCAATCTTGACAGCAAGAGCTAAATGATAAAATAGGTGTCTAGACATTGCTATCTTGCTGTTCTTAGAACTAAATAGTCTTTGGTCTAGATGCCCTATAAATAATTGAGACAATCTAACTCTTTGTGAATTAGCAGTGCTTCAATTCTTTTTAGAGAAGCAGAATGAGAGAAGCAGGTATCCAAGCTTTGTGATGTTTCCTTGTTGTAAAATAGATTGACATTTGGGACTTTTACACTATTACAGTCAAATTGCTGCTCTAAAGACAGTTCATGATTGCAGTGTCTTAGAGTAGTATGATTCAGTTTGTCTTTCTGATGCCCTCTTTCCTGCCGCTGCAATTTAGCTGATATATTTTTGAAAGCATACTACTTTGCATATTTTTACTGTAGTTTAATTTTTTTATCTATACATATTAAAGTGCACTCTCTCTCTGAAGGAGGAAGGGACACAGAAAGGTCTCCAGTCTAGTGATCACTAAGAATTCAGAGGTTTTGTTTCCAGCTCTGCAAAAAATCCTTGTGTGACCTTGGTCAAGACGGGGACAATGGGGACAATGAACAGCATGTATCAGTCATAGGTAAAACTAACTAAACACAGGAAGTTCTGCAAAGTATTTGGGGACCTTTGATAGGTACTGTATATGCACTGAATCAAGCAGAGTAGGGAAATGGTCAGAGCAAAAAGCTAGAGTTGAAAAAAACCAGAAAAATGAAAAAGCAAAAAGAACAGATAAAATTGAAAAAAGGGCTAGGAGATGTGTGGGATGATGAAACCAGTTGGGATAATTTGGAGGTGAATAATTATAAAAGAGGTGGTCCTATCCAGTGTTAGTAGGGCAAGTGAAATACACTAAGATTAATGTATTTGTCTATGTACTTCTAAAGTGGTGAAGCCAAAGGCATTTCTGAACCTTTGGAATCCACTATGCTGATCAGCTTTCTTCAAAGTTCAAGGAACACCACAGTGAAATAATATATGAAAGCCAAAGAGGAAATATTTTCTCCAATTCATATGTTACAGCTTGCATTAAATGCTAAAAATTACGATTAAAAAATAATGTGAAGTAGAACATTATTCTGCAAAAAGTATAGATGAGCTAAGTTCTCATTTAAGAAGTAAATTTCAAAATGTGTTCTGCCTGGGAGAAATTTTCCCTAGTCCCTACTTCAATGTATCTGCTCTGCTACTTTTTTTTTTTTTTTTAAATTTATTTAGTCTCATACATCATGATTTTGATTATAATTTATAACTATATGAAAATTTATAAATATTCACTTTGCACACCACCTTTTATGCATAGAAGCATAATGTATTCTGAAATCATGTGTCAGTATCCAAATGCTGTTTCAATAAAAATTCTTAATCAGTGAAAGTAAAGTACACTTTTACTTTTATTTCCTAAATCATTCTCCAATGTTAAATAAAAAAAAAAGAGATAAGAAACTGTAACAATCTGAGTGTTTTAAATCACCATATTTTAGATGGCTGNGAGGATGGAGCTTCATAACCTGAAGCTGTAACTGGACAATTAACTCCAATATGCTGATGGACCAAAACCTATAAAAGTGTGAGGCCTCGTAACCTGGCACCCATTTTTTTTTGTATCATTTTTATATTTGACTTGGGTGTAGCTCTGGCAGGGTCCTGCACTGCCCAAGCTGTATCCTTTCAATAAATAATACCTTTTATCCTTTTGTTCTACCTAGTCTTTATTTCCAGGTCAGCCTTCCCAAGCATAAGAGATGCAGTGATAATTACCTGAGTGTGGAGTGAATTTGGGAAAAGAATATCTAGAAAATAAACCTGATTTTCCATAAGAAGTATATATATAATATTAAACTATCTGAGAGGCTTATTGACAAAGCTAATGTAGTAGCAGTATTTAGCAGAAAACAATCTGTGGTGTTCTGAAACACTATTCAGTTGAGCAGTCTTAAATTAAACTATACTAATCATGAATGGAGACTTTTCTACTAATAACTGGAAATTGATTGCAAGTTTCTCTGTCTTACAAAACAATTAAGGTCACACTGGTGGGTAGTTTGTTGTTATGTTGATACAACATCTTCTTGCATCCAATGCCTCGAAACTGTTTGCATGAAAACTTCTTGGATAGAGTCCATTTGTTCTCCAGTTCAAATGGTACTACCCAGGAAAACAATTCTACCATGTGCTGAGCAATGTCAGTTCCTATTAACTCCAGTTCAAGTGAAGAGGCACAGCCCTTCTTAGGAGATGCAAGGTAGTGTCAGCAGAGATTCTAAAGCTGAAATTCAGTTCTTTGCAGAAGCTCTGCACAAAGCCTGTGTATCATTTAAGTGCCACCTAATTCTTTATAATGGAGCTTGGAGTGGATTTGAAGAAGCTGATAGGCTTTCTGCTGTCTTGTCTGCAGAGCACTGAATTACACCCTTGGTGAATATATACAGTAAAAACACAACTACACTGCCTCAGGAAATACACTATGTCCCTTTGCTTTGACTAGTGTAACTCAGTTTCAATTACTGATGAAAATTCTTTGATATTATGCTGATAAAAATTGTACATTTTGCTCCCTTCCAATATTACACATTGAGCTTCAGTCATACTGTGATATAATGTGCAAACCGTGAAGTGAAAATGCAAAAACAGATGTAGTTCTGCAGACAAGAACAGGGCCTCCCGCGTGGCTCTGTGCATGAGGGCATGTGTGTTGGTGAGGCTCCTGAAGCAAAGCAATGAGTGGGTGGAGGAGCAGAATTAAAGGGAGGTAAAAACCAGTAATGGGGAAGAGATCTTGGCAGGAGGCAGGGTTGGATGAGGGCATGGGGGCTGAGGAGGCACAGTTTTGATACTGATTAGCTTTAAATCACATGAGCTGGCTAGCTTTTCTCTACAAAAGATGTTCTGATTCTCAAGGCCTAAATGTGTAAGCTGGTCTATATGCAGCACAAAAATGTTTTAGACTTTATGTTTTGCAAAAAACCCATTGTGTGTTTTAAATTTGTGTGGATATAGCCAATACCCAGAGCAAGGACCCCATGGATGTGTGATAGTACCAATAGCAACTAAGCAAACACAGAGAGTAATTCAGAAATACTTTTTTTTAAAATAAGATTACTTCAAGTTGTGTTTCCAGGAAAACCTGCTAGCTGAGATAGTAAAGGTAATCTAGTGGATATTTCTGAGTTTGGCTTGCTATTCAGTCTTTCAATGATCCTTCATATGGTTGAAACGTTTACAGAAATAGCCATTTTTATTTGTGAATTAAGAAAGATATGCAGGCAAGTAGGTCAGATTTGGTGTTAACATTTTACTGAGCTTTTTCTGTTAAGCCTGTAACTGGATGTGTGCCTTCACTGAGAAAGGATGAGGTGATTATCTATTACAGAGGAGGAGTTGGTCTCAAAAACTCATAGATATGATCCAGTTATCAGGAGAGCAGTACCTCTGGTACCCAAGTAGAATTCACCTTTCTGTGTATTACGTGCTATAAAAACCTAGCAGAGTTGCTTCAAAAAATCATAGCTATGAATCATTTCACCATTGATTTATATATTGCCTAATGAACAGTGCAAATTCCTATACAGACATTTAGGTACTAAACAGGTTTTATAATGAAAATATTAATATGAATTTCAGATTGAGTTTCCACTGAAAGAAATCAGGTTTTGTTATATTTCTAGAGCTTACTAACAATTATACTAGAGCTGAGGACACAAGTTGTTTTGTATCAAAATATTGGAAAGGGTTTTATTAAAAGGCTTTAAATTGCACTTCTATTTCTTGCCATGATCCAGTGGCACTGGGAATTGTATCCTTAAGTAGTTCCAGACAGAAGAAGTCAGGCTGAATCACATGTTCAGGTGAGCATAAAGCTGCAGCTGCCACTCTGATAAATGATTGCTTTTAGTCTCCTTGCACCCCAAATTAATTTGGTACAGCATAAGCTTCTTGTACTCTTATTTCACTGTTTCTCTTGTAGTTCTCTTTTCGCTGAGCTTATGATTATTGAAGGTGTGTTGGTGTGTATTGGTGTCACACATCAACATAGAGGAAGGCATGATCTGTGTCCCTCTATGTGAAACAAGTTCTGGCCTTGAATCCTGGGACACTTATGTATAAATGAAGTGGTGAAGCTTTCTTATAGTCCAGTCAAAAATCGGTGAGATGAACCCTGGAGGAACTGAGGATCATTTTCTGCAGACTGCAAACCTTACAGTTTGAGCAAAATTTAGTTTGGGAGACCTTACCTTGTTTAGCATGAGTATATGGCACCATGCATGTGAGCGTCTCTCTGTATATGTATTTTATGAAAAGTATCCTAAACACTCTACTCTACAATATTGTCCCCAGTGAAGAGTGAAATAATAGTGGAATACCAGATGTTAGTAATATTGTTTGCTATTCTATGAGAAGGAACCCAGGTACTAAAAATCTCCACTCATAAAAAGCAGTATTATAGTCCAGAAAGAAGTCTACAGATATTAAAGCTCCTTCTCTCCCTACCTTGAGGAAAAATTTCTGCTTATGACTCCTTTGCTTTTACTTTATTGCAGTCAGGGCTCTGTTGTTCCAAGCCCACCTGCTGTGTATGACCTTGTAGGAATTTTGCAGAACTGGCTTGCCAGAGACACAAGCATTAAGAGTAGACACAAAACACGTGTCACATGAGCTTTCTGTTAGAAACCTTCCTAACTAGACTTCTTTTCCTTTGTAGTAATAGACTGTTTGTTCCTGTCTTTTCCCTCAGCTTATTGTCTCCTTCTCCATGATTTCTCAACACCTGTCCTTCTTATGTTCCTAGTTTCTGCCCTTGACTATGCTCCTACCATTGCAACTATCACAGTTTCACAACAGCTGTCATTATACTGACCCCTCCAACTGTTTATTACAGCCTTTCTCTTTCCCCTGCATGTCTCATGTCTATTTACAGAGTAAGCACTTCAGGATAAGGACTGTCTGCTCAGGCTTGTAGAGAGTCTAACACAATGAATCCCAGCTGTGAGACACCAAAATGATTAGTTAGGATAGCAAGTCTCCAATTGTTGGCCCCCCCACAATGTTTTCTTGATTGGAAGGAGTATGAAATTAGAAAAAAACCTAGTGTCTATGTTCTTTTGATTTATAATAAATCTATCTTTGCGGGCTTTTTTGTTGTTTTTTAAGTTTGAAATTAAATTTTTTGGCACAGCAGGTGTAAATAAATCTGTCAATTTCCTAGGGCTGTCTACATCATAAACTATTGCTGAATTATCAGATAATGAAAATTGACAACTCAAATGAGAAAGTGTTTAGAGATAAGTGAAATGTGAATTCTCCTGCCAATTGTTTTTGGTTTTGTTTTTTCTTCCTTTTCTGTTTAATAGCACGAATTATCAAAACAAAACAGTGGTGTGAAATGCTTCCATGTTTAGAAGGAGAAGGCTGTGATTTGCTAATCAATAAATCAGGCTGGACCTGTACACAACCAGGAGGACGGATAAAGACAACCACGGTAGGTCACTTCTCTGTTCTATAATTCTTCAAATTCTTATTCACTTTAGTTTGTTGAAAAAAAAAACAAGGGAGATTTTTAATTTTTTTTCAGCAGTTTTATGTAAAGTTTATTGCCTCAAATTAATGTGTGCCCAAGTGTGCATGCTGAAATACACAATATTATCACAAAGGAAAATGCGTAATTCCTATGGTTGCTAAGAGTAGATTTTATATCCAGGTTTTCTTTTAAGACACCAGTGGCTTAACTAACATTTGTATCCAGCCTGTAGACAGTATATTATTTTTTCAACATACACAAACTTTCTTATGCTCTTGTAATGTAGGGTGTATAACTCAACATGTGGTCTAACAGGGTGAAAAGAAAGCTTCCATTGAGAGTTCCAAAGAAAATATTTTTGCAATTCCAACTATATTGGAAAAACAAGTTGCACAGATTGTTCTTTATTTTTCAGTGAAATATACAGAAAATACAGCAAAAGTTCCCTTTTCCCAGCTTCCTTTGGCCCTGGTTTGTTGATAAATCCCTCAGTTCTCTGATTAGGTGTCTTGGGGCATATGCTTGTAGTGAAGCTGAAAGCATATATGACAGTAATAATTTCTAGGGCCTATAATGTATCAAACAGATTTCTAGTAAATGTTCTCAAATGCCAGCAATTCTTTGACTTAAAAAATGGAAAAATATGGAGATATAATAGAGCAATTTTCTGATAGCTTGCTAGGCCTCTTGAAATTATTTCCTCTCCTTATAATCTTTTTTTAGATTTACAGGGAGCTTGAATGTAATTTAAATAAGTACAATTTCAAGAATATTTAGTCTTAAAAGTACTTATCTGTGAGGACTAAATTAATGCCCATCATCCCCTGCACAATTTCTTGGTCTGAGCAGGAGACCAACAGCAGTATAAAATCTTTTATTGTTTTAGAATGCCTATATTTAGAAAATTAACATGATTTTTAATTTTTTTAAAAATGGGAGATTTGATAATGCTTTTTAAGATACCTACAAAAAAAAATTTTATGAATTGTGGTCACTGTTTATATGCTTCTGTATTTACCAGATACACTATTACTTATGGACAGGGCTATAAAGCTTAACTTGTCTCTGAGGTCTTACTTAAATATAGTTTGTCGTTAGATCTTTTGCATTCAAGTTATGTAAGAGTGACATAAAAAAAAAAAAAAGGGAAGGAAAAAAGTTTTTTAAATATTAATGCCAACAGTCAAGGGCAAGGGGATCTAATATCATAACTTTGTCATACTTGAAATATAGTCTTAAATCTTGTTAATTCAGTGGTATTTTCTGTATCTGAGGTAAACGGAAAACCCATGTACTGTGACACATTGCCAGCTGTCACTTTAGCTCTTTATTTGATGTTTAATGCTAATGGCATGACTGAGTAATGCAAAGTAAGCAGAGGATCTATCCTTCAGTTTCAGTCTTTAATGAAGTGATTCAGATATGCTTTCAGATTAAACACCAGAAGCCTGATTCTGAACTCTTACTTGTCTCTATAGCTCTTTAATGCTATTGACATGAATGGAATGACTCATGAATTTGATTAATGTAAATGAAATCATAATCATGCCCCATCAGTAAAATAAGGACCACAGCAAGTGTAATATTGTAAAACAGACTCTCCACACACAGATACATCGTTGTCATTGGTAAGAAAGATTTTGCCAGAGACAACTGTAGAACAGCTCTGAGCATAAGCCCTCATCTAACATCAAGCAGTCTTCAACAGTTGGTATCACACATGCAGACACACAACAAACACGCAGTACTTTCCAGTCAAGCCAGACTAGCAACTCAGTATGCTTACAGAAGCTCTGAATGCAGAAGGGGGAGAGGGGAAATAAGACACAAAGAAAAACAAACACGAAACCCCGCTATAAACTCTAGCCTATAATACAGTATTAGTAACATATTAAGAATTTTTAAAAAATGTTCTTTATCTACTTGGTTTAAGAATAAGCTTTGGATCATGGTAGTAGATTTGGAAACTCTGTGGTAAGATGACTTCATGAAATGAATGACTGTGATTAAAAGAAAAAAAAAATTCCAGAAGAAACACCAAGAGGTATTATTTACTGTAGCAATACTCTCAGATCAACAGCTGCTAATGCAGTAGCTGCTATTTTTGCTCCTAATCAACACACAAGCTGCCACACACTATCATGCCATCATGGTATTTAAGCGTACTAGGAAGGGCTTCTGGCTGGGAAGGGCCAGAAAAATGACTACCAGGTAGTATGGGGAAAAAAATGTCCAGACATACTGAATTAGTTACTGTACCCTGTCCTTGAATAGAAATAATTTTTGACCACATCTCCAGCAAAATCCAGATTAGATCCTTCATTTTTTAACTGTCAATTTTGTTAAAACACATTTATTAATCTAATATCAGCTGCCCTCTCCTGTTGTTATAGCTTGCATGTTAAAGATATTTTTGGCAGTAGGTCTTGAGTTATCATACTGATAGTAGACTGTATAGCAGAGATATCACTGTTTGATAAAAGCTGAAAATAATTTGTCACCCATACTAAAGTCAGAACAGTGTTGAACTCTGATGGACTCAGACCAGTTGGTGTGATAATACCAGCTTCTCACATTAATTCCAGGAGGTTTTGTAGAAATGCAGCTTTTTAAGTACTGGGTTTAGAAGCATCATGTGGAAAGTTAGGACTTGTAGAGATCTTATAGATGACATGAGCTCCCTTTTAAGTGAGAATATATTTTAGGACTCTTAGTTAAATATGGTTCTTAAAAGGAAAGAATGAAATAAAATTTGTTTTCTGTAGATGAGTTAAGAATTTAGTATTTTTCTATGAAAATTACAAGCAAACAGCAAGTGAACATATCCATTGCTGTAAAACAAAAGTGCAATTTCTGTAAAATGTCTGGAAAGTGCTGCAGCTTTTTACTTTATATTTTGTGTCAAAATTGTTTACATATTCTATGCAGAGCCAGATTTTTCAACTGTCTGTCACTTTTTGTGATCACCTCTGGAAATAATGCAACCAAATCAGAATTCTCTCCTCACATGAGTAGCAGTGGTTTATATTCATTTTGTGCTCACTTTGCAAAGCTATAAATGACTACACAAGGTTCAAGGGAAAGGAAAATCCGACTCCAAGTATATTCTAAATGGATCTGGATGTCACTTCTGTCCTGTTCTTCTTTCTACAAGGTGTGAATGAACCAAAGATTTTTCATCTGCTAAGAGGCTTTTAAAATTGAGGACTAACTGGGCTAACTGCCAATCTGTCTTTTAAGAGGCTGACTGTCAATACAAGGAAACAATATGGCAACTTGTAAAAGAAGATAGCAAGAGAATACAATAACAAGTGTTAGCAATTGTAACATACTAAGTACTTTCATATAGCAAATGTCCTCACAGTCACTTTAAAATCTCCTGCCTTTAAAAATTTCTTCTCCTTTTGCTATTCTCATTACTTTTTCAATTATTTATTAACAATTAAGCTATATGATTTTTTTTTAATATTTAAAAAGAGACAGATGATATGCCTCTTTTTATTTTTTTAAAGAAGTTGCTGAAGGGCCTTTTCGTTTTATATTTCAAGTGTAAAACTTGCTTGTGTATACATGAGAAGGAGCACAATGTATTGTTTTTACAGGGAAGATTAATTTTTAGCACCCAAGTGTAGATATGTTGTCAATGATCCATCACTACTTAATTGTTACTTAATTAATTCCTTCTTCTACATAATGCAATTTCAATGCACAGAGCTTAACAGAACATTCATGCGTCAGTTCCTTGGTACCTAACCTTTTAAACCTTGGCAATTTTACTGCTAAATTAGCTGAAGTGGGAAATTAAGGAATATGGAGAAGCTGAGGGAGAGCTCACTGTGGATAAAAGGTGTAATTACTCTGACATGGAGCTCAGTGCTTAGCTAGTAAAATTTACTAAGGATCGAGCTTCCCCAAGGGACCTGACTTTCTAAATAGAGTTTACTTATACACAGAGCAACTTATCATTCCTCACCATTAATATAAATGACATGCTGGCTGTGTTGGAAAGGCAATTTGTTCCTTACCCTGAAAAATACAATACGTATTTGTATTGGCTGTATTTAAATCATATTTTTTTTAAGCAGAGCTTTATCGTACATATATGTATGAATAAGGTAACTCAGATAAAATATACTGCTTTGATTTTCAGCACTGACCTATGAGCAATGTGTTTTCAATCATACCATTACATTCAGGTAAAAAGAAATATATATATATATATATTTATATAGATATATACACATATAAATATACATATACATATATATATATATGTTACACATTTGTAACATACTTGAGAATTTACTTTTTTTTAGACTGAAGATCAGCTGGAAATATCCTGAGGCCATGGTCTAGTGGTCTGAGCTTGGGAACTGGGAGCCAGAAACTCCTGAGCTCTAATCCTGGCTCTGACAGTGACTCCCTCTGTGGCCTTGGGTAAGTCACTGAACCTCTCTGCCTCAGTTTCCCCAGCAGTAAAAGTAAGATCAACAATTCTTAGCTCCATAAGTCAGTGAACTTAAGAGTCCTGACTGCATTTTAAGAGGTTTAGCAATTCAGATCAACTTAGAAATTAAAGTACTGTAATGTATAAATGTCCTTACTGGTAATACTCCTATTGTTGTTAGGTATTTACATAACACTGCTATTCCTGTATTTATTCTCAACTACATTCCAGTGCTGAGTGTTTGTAAATGTGCATTTTGCATCTTCAGAGCTCAGCTGATTTCATTTGGTTGAGCTGGTATTTTGACATCCTGCCAGTTCTAGTTCTGTGTCATTCCAGGACACAATACTTACCAAAACAAGCTTTCAGGCAGTACCAGATTAGAGCAGTGAAATGTTGCATGCATGGCATGCCAAATTAATTTTCACCCTTCCCCTTTGTCAGAATTGGTCAATTTATGAAATAGATACAATAATACCAATTTTTTACACGTCATAGCCATGTGCTTCAGTATCCACTCTATAGATTTGTCAGCAATTCATCTACCAAGTTCCTTCACTGTCTGAACTGTTACAGGAACACTACATATGGACCAAGATTGCAGGGGACACTTCTCAGCAGGCTAGCGTATCCCCTCACTCCAACACAAGTATTAGCTTTCAGAAACAAGAAGGAAATTAGGATCCTGAATTTTTCATTGTTTACAGTCAACTGTGGAAAATCAGGATCTATGGGACTATCTTTGTTTCAAAGTCCATGAGTTTACACAATTTGAGTCCCTGTGTCTTCTCTGTCTTTGTGTGTTCCTCCTCATGATGGCATGTCTGCCACTGTCTTGTGAGAGGTTTTAACAGCAGCAGAAAGGGCTCTCACAAATACACTTTTGTGATGAAATAGATCATTAACTCTTTGGGTCATGCTCATATATACTTCCTCTTAATTTCTAGTTGTTGTCCAGAAATCTGATTTAAGAAAACCTTTATTGCCACTAAGAATCATTTGAATTCTTAAGTCCTTCTGAAAGCCAGCTTTGTGAGCTCTGACATGATTGCTTCACCAAGCATTATGCATCACAAAGTCCTTTAAGACTAAGGTCTCAGTAGTGTGCTTCTGAAATTGATATTTGATTAAGATTTTCCAAAAGCACATCACAAAACTGGAAGTTATCCTGAAATATGTTCTTTCATATGTTTAAACATATAACTGTCATAACTTTCATATGTTAAAGCATTCATGTATTCTAGCTTTCATATTTACACACCAAACTGAGAAAGCATAGAACATGAACACTTTCTGCAGAATATCTTTGGCAGATATTGTTGAGATCAAAAAAGTCATTATATCTGCATCTGTGACTGTACATATGAACTGCCAGAACTACTTCACTTTTAATTAACATCTCGTTCTAATGTAACAGCATATCTATAGACTCAGTACTAGTCATTGTACAGTGCTTTGACTAAGCCTTTTAATATTTTTGTATTAATCTGATGTTCTCAGTAGTACTAACATAAATTATGAGAGCAAATACCAGTTCTTTGCATGTTATAGCCATGTACTTCAATGGCCACTTGATAGATGTGTACTACAAGGCCTAGATTCAATCTATTTATTTTCATGGCTTACAAGATATTTTAATGCTTTAAATATGCTTTCTCATTATTTACAAAAGGTATTCTAAGTCTACAAATGTGTCATCACTGACAGTGTTGGAACTAGATTGTTTTCTGTTAATTTCCAAGCAAGGCAGTATGGGAGTTAGATGTCAAAATTCTCAGAAAAGTTAAATATCATGTTTTTAATTCTTGTATTAGAGAAGAATAGTCCTTTTAGACAATTTATAAGCAGAGTGGTAGGATGGCCTTTGTGGCCCCATGTCTTAAGGACTACATGCACAGAGAAATCTAAATAGAAATAAAATCCTCATGAAATATTTCATGAACATGCCATACTATTCCTTCAAAGTACACAGGTTCTCTTGCATATTAGTAATGCTTCAACTGCTACAATCTTTTCAAAGCTGTGTACTTCTTTGTCATACCAATGTGTTGAAACCTGCACATTCTATTTTCTAATATCCTTATCAAAATACACTTCTTTGCATCAAATAACTAATCTTCAAGTCCTAAGCCAAAATGCTAGCAAAGATTTTGTGAATTTTGTAGACTTCAGGTTGAAAGGACCTGTCAGATACTTAAAGAACCACCTTTAAGATATTAGCTGCCTTCCTCTATCTTGAATGCTAGATACTAGTTCTATTGATATTCAGTGATCCACACTGCCTGAAAAGAGACCAAAATTTATGCCAAAAATAACTTGTAGTAAAATTGCATGCTAAGTGAAATAATAATTTGCTAACTTCTCAAATAAATTCATGGAAGAAAATAGGTAAACTTATGTTTTGTTCTTCACTTTTAGAACATGTATTTTCAGAATATAATGAATTATAATATACTATTTTCTTTTGTCTTTTTTAAGTTACAGAAAATATGAACGCCCAGTTCTGCATGGGCTATTTCAAAGATATCGCAATTATTGTGCAAATAAATAGAATTTTTAGGTAGATAAGACTTCAAGAGATATATTTTCCTTCAGGATCCATATTACTTAACTCATATTCATATTGGGTGTTCTAGCATTCAGTCTAATTTTAATATGCTAAGTTAGAGACAGGCCAGCTTTAGATTCAGTGAGGTAAAACTAGTTTCTGATTAATGCTTACGAACTATGGCTTTTCTTTGTTATATAGATTAATCTATATTTAAAAGCAGTTACTGCTCTGTAAAATGAACTACATTTTGATCTGTTTGAGGTCTGAACTGTCACTTTCAGTAAGTAAATAAAAGCTGTTTCTACCCAAGGCAATAATAATAATTTTCAATTATCTATTTCATGGGTTTGCAGAATAAATTATGTTTTCAGTAAAAAAAGCAAGCAAAATCTTTGTTGGTTTTCCTTCCTATACTTTGAAACCAGAATTATGAAATGTAAATAAAACCACATCTGTAACTTGGCAAGTTCATTGACTACTATATTATAGTGTGAATCCACACAATAAATTGTGGATATCTAAGGATGTTCAAGTGTTCAACGACTTTAAAAGCTGCATTCTACAGAATACCTTAATTTTTAAATTGGTCCTGATAAACAGAAAATAGTTTCATTTGAAAATCTTTCTAAATTGCATAGTTTTTCAGGACAGCAGTAAAAATTATATTTTTGTACGGTACGGGGCTAGGATTCTCTTTCATCTTCCCAAAACCAAAAAAAAAATAATAAAGCCTAAATTTAAAAATGCGAGGCTGAGGCATAGAAAATTCACACCTATATTGGATGGTTCAGATATCTGCCCAGAAAATTTGCAGGCCCATCAAAGAGTGTATGTGAAGAGCCTGATGCTGAATTTTTTTATTATTGTGTAACACCCTGGTCACCATTTGCATTTAAATAAGCCTTTCCAAATTCTAAAATAGCATAGTAACTGATCTAAGAAATAAGCATGTTAAGAATTAGTACTGAGATGGACAAAAAGCAATAGATAAACCAAATTCCTATTAGTAATGGTAATATTGGAGCTTTTAGTGTTTTGACAATTCTTAGTATAACAGATGGACATTCTAAATGTGATTTAGTTTCCTTATCATTTGAGTGTGTTCAGGTACTTAAGGGTATTGATGGCATCTTGCACAGAGTGATCATCTGTAACACTGGACCTATGGACCAGTGCCCTTGTGGGGTGACAGCTGGGAGTCAGGCAGAAGATGCTGGTTCATTATTGTCTGCATTAAGCAGCTAAATCTCATTCCTCATCTGCTAAATCAGACAATTTGAGACAATGCTGTCTGCTCCTACCATATATGCTTCATGATAGATTGATATTGTCTGAAGGTTCTGATTTCTCACATGAATATGGGAAAATCAATTTTCATTTAATAAGTGACTGCAAAGAGAGACTATCTGAGGAAATAAACCTGGAGATTACTTCTGCAATTTCTTGCACTAAGGAGCCCAATACACTGTAAGAAGGGATTCAATAGATGCTGAGTGCCATATGGTTGAAGGAAGGGGACTACAGGATACATTGAACATGCGGAAGAAAAATAGATTTGATTATGCAAACAAGGAAGAAAGCTGGAAAGATTAACGCAGAACTTTGTATATAGTTTAAAACATGTTTTTGTGGGTATCTAGTGTAAATTTATGAAGGCTGGAAACTGATATGTCATACCAACACCAAGAATTTAAAATGCTAAAATTCTTACACACTCATTTTGCACAATGAAAATGTTCATGAAGCAAGTGTTAGAAGCTGAAGTTGTTGCACATTTATATCCATTTTGGAACATTTCCATTTTTAAGAATATCCCCAAAGATTTCTGTTAAATTGTACAAAGCAAGCTAGAATTCCTGGACTGAAAAAAAAAACCAAGCAGTGAATAAAGAAAATGAAAAAGGTGTTTTACTTCAGGGATTTTTATAATAACATTTGACACATTATTTCTTAAAACCATACTTGAAAATTAATTCAGAAAGTCCTGTCATATTGAAAACTGTCATTTCAACAAGATACTGATGGAGGACCTGTGAACAGTGCATAATAACACTTAACAGGAATGTATTGATCTAGGTCGAGGTGGCCCAGGAAGTGACAGACTTGTGAAAAGTCTAACAGTATTTTATTAGGAATGGTTTCAAAAGCATAAAAGGTATTAAGCTGTTAAGTGTTATTGAAAATCTGTGAAAGGTAGACACATACAAGATATTTCAGTTTTCCAGTATTCCCCTGTTACATTTTCATTAACCATTTGGAATAGAAGTACTCAGTAACATTATGTCTGCACATAAGTTTCTTTACTTTGGGGGCAGGCCTTAAGGACAAAATTTCCAGTTTTTTGTTCTAGTTATCTCCTTCCCATGAGGTTTTGTTTTCAGCTACTGCTCCTGGTCACTTTCATATGACCATGCAGGAGTATGCAGAAGGACAAATCAGTTTACATAGTCATAGGAAAGCAACAGCCCGAAGCTTGGGAAATTCCTGTTTTCCATTAGATCTTAGCAATCTCATTACATGGATGAGACAAGAGTTTGGAAGTGAATAAAACTGGCTGATCCTTGATGCAAATAAAGCCAGGCAAGGGCGGGACAGTAAAATCAATCAGCAACATATAAAAAAGACCTTTTCTTTCAACTAACAATGCAGCTTTATGGTACTCTAAACCAATCTAAAGTCAGACTGTCCCATTCGTATTCTCCCACCTCAACTCTGTCTGTACATCTCTGACCTCTGTTTTGGCCAGGCACTAAGTGCTTGTGGAAGTGTCTGGGATGCAAAATAGGCATCACTATTTGCCAGGTTATTTTTCAGCCATATCAGCTTCTGATTGCAATACTGCAGATAAATTATTCTCGGCCAAAATCTATGGAATCTGTCTGTCTTTATTACATAGTTCAAATTACTTTGGGCCATCAACAATTGCTGATGAATACCTAGTTAGCTTTTTTTCCGCCAACACTGCTATTCTTCCACATTTATGCTTACCAAAGAGTTTCAAAGTTGCCTCTGAAGTAAAGAAGAAGTGCATTAAATTCATCACTTGTGTGAAATACACCAGTGTACCCCTACATAAAGGGGATAAAATGTTTGAAAGTCCATGTCCTAATCTGTGCAGTATGCTGTAATTTTCTGGCCCAGGGCTTTTAAAGGTAGCTTCTCTACTTTATAATACATTTACTTTATTTTTATTTTTTTTTAATTTCTTTTGTCTTACATTCTTTTCCTTTTTGTTTCTACCTCTTTTCCTTTTTCTCCATGAAGTCCTGAGAATTTTCCCTTACAGAACAATTCTTAGAATTGTTCTAGCCACAAAAGAATGAGACATTTTGTGGTGTGGCAATGTCAAATGTGTAAACACTAAAAAACAGTTGTCGGGGTTATGGGAAGTCTGTTACTTAGTTCTTATAGTAGTACAGACAGCATGGGAAAGATCAGGTACAAGCCAATTACTCTATCTTTTGCAAAGACATGAGCAAATGTGCTCAGTTTTACTAACCAGCCAGAACAGTGGGTACCTATCCAGAGCTCCACCAGGACATTGAAATTTCTGTCCCCAGTGGCTTTGCAATCAGATTAGATATCTGCAGAAGAAAATTAAATCTCTTCAGAGTTTTTTTTATCCAATGTCAGTATAAGAATGGAGAGAGGTCTGTATCCTCTGTTCTGTTCCCTGATGAGTGTCAACTCTTGAGCTTGAAAAATCTATCCTCAGTTCTCCATGCAACTTCAGATTTGCTGCACAGTGCTTTAGTTTTTGAAAAAGGACTTAAAATTTTTTCTGATTTGAGATATTTGCCTGGTGGTCATGGCATTTTCCTGGAATGCAGGAACGGGAGATTCAATCACCCTTGCTGTAAATAGGTCTAGATGTATCCCAGATGATCGGTCAGCCTACTAGACTGATACGCAAACAATGGATTGTCCTATTGTCATCATCCTTGCTTCAGGTACTGCCATTTCTTTCTTGATTCACCCTGGTGGTTTAGCCAGACTTCACATTCTTGTCTGCCTAAATCTGGAAAATAGTAGAGGGGCCTCAGCTTAGAACACGAATGAACATTTTTTCTTTAATAATAACTTCAGAGAGATCTAATAAACATAATTTCTAAAAGACATGCAAATTAAAAGATTCAATTTGGAAGGTTTAAATGTTTATCACCAGACCTTTTAGGTGGCTTGCCTTTTGCTTTCATGTTACTTGCTAGGTGATCGTGGTGATCATTGCAGAATTTTCTACTGACTTACAAAATCTTATCATAATAAATTTTTATTTGTTGAAAAATATGAACTTGGAGCCATTAGGGGATCTGAACAGACTCTGTGGATATCTTGGCTATTGCAGGCAATCTAGAGGATCAGATTTACCCATATAGTGCTGCAGTAAACATGTTCAGTGGAGGCTGGGACAGCGATGCAGAATGCATTTGAGGGAGGAAACTTCAAACATTTAAGTTTGATGCCTAGCATTATTTTTATAGTCACATTTTATGTCTTTTAAGTCAAATAATCCCGTTACTCTCATTCCAGAAGACAATTTGACACAGAAAGCAGCACTGCTTTCCCCTCCATTTCATTAAGTGCATACTTGCACTTAATAATCTGATTTTTAGCAGATTTTTTTATGTTAAGTATCATACCTTTCATCTTTGTTTTTCCTTTGTGAACTGCTGTTTTCTTTTTAGTTTTATTCTTGATGTAACTAACTCTACTGAAATCAATGGTATGACTTGGAGAATAAATGTGTGTTTACATAATAACACTAGATAGAAGCTCCTCTAATTACAGTATGAATGCTGTCTCAAATGTCTGTATTTCATCAGTAATCTCTTAGTCTTTCTTAATACATGAATAAAAATATAAGACCACTGGCAGATGTTTAAAATCAAATCAATAATTCTTTGGTAGCATACTGTGCAGCTGTTCTGCTCAAGGAAGTGTAAAAATGTCTCTACCTGCATTGCTGAAATAGTCACTCTGTTCTCATTGGGTTGTCATCTGGATTTTATGAGAGCAATGTAAATGTATATACATAGTAATGTAGAAATACACTCCCATTCTATCCCCTAGAGGTAATATTTTATTTTTCATTTAGGAAAATCAAAATTGAACTGGATCAAAACATCCTCTTATGGTGTGTATTGTGCTGAGATTTTTTTTTTTTTTTTTTGATTCAACATATGAAATAAAACTCTAACACTAATAAAAAATAGCTGGCTTTTTAATGGTGAACTTGAAGGAAATAAAGGGTACTAAAAAATATCACATTCTCTGCAATATGAACATTTTAATGAAAGCCAGAAATGTAGACTTTATAATAGATTTTTATTTTAAATACTTCAAATTAATGAATTTTAAAGTGAAACAAATTTTGAAGCAACTCCCAAAGTGTTGCAGATGTTGCTGACAAAGCAGTCTGTATTTGAGTACTATTCCTATTGAAAGATACAGTACTGAGTGTATTTGTCAGCTCTTCACAAAATTATTGAAGTATGGGAAATTTGCATAGACATAACACAATTTTTGAAAGGAAAACAAAAAATATCATGCACAAAACATCTGCCATATAAATGTCTGTATGCATGCAGACTTCTGCCATGAATTGGAACATTGCGTAAAAATCTGGCACCATCACTTAGAAGACTATTGTAGCTAGGTTGTAAGAGTGAGATATCTGCACAGCAGGGTTTATATGGCTTTTCAAGGAAATCTTCATTACAGTATTATTCAGTTTAACCAAAATCTGAACAAAACAGAAAGAAGAAAAAACCAAACCCAAAAAACAGAGCCACACTTACTTGCATGCCAGGGATATTAAAGATAGTAGAAGGGCTTATAGAGATATGTTGCAAGCAAGAGTAAAACTATGGAAAAATGTGGCCCTGTCCAGAGCAATAGGAGAGACCTTACTGACCTGGAAAAAAGAGGGTGCTGAGGTTCTCAATGACTTCTATACCTCAGTATTCAACAGCAAGTGCTCCAGCCATACCACCCAATTTGAGAAAGGCAAACGCGGGGACTGGGAGAATGAAGACCCTCGGCCCTCTATAGGAGAGGGTCAGGTTCAAAAACATCTAAATGTTTAAAATGTGCACAAGTACACGGAACCGGATGAGATTTGTCCATGTGTCCTTGGGAGCTGGCAGATGAAGCTTTTAAGCCACTATCCACCATTGTTGAAAAAATTGTGGCAGTCAGGTGAAGTCCATGATGACCAAAAGAGAAGCATACCCTCCTTTTTTAAAATGGGAAAAGCAGAAGGTCTGCAGAACTACAGACCAGTCAGTCTCACCTCTGTGCCAGGCAAGATCATGGAGCAGATTCTCCTGCAAACTGTGCCACGGCACATGGAAAATGAAGAGGTGACTGGTAAAAGCGGCTTTACATGGCTTTACAAAGGGGAAGTCATGCCTGCCAAATATGGTGACCTTCTGTGACAGGGCTACAGCATTGGGGCGATAGGGGAAGAACAATTGACATCGTCTACCTGGACTTATGCAAAGGGTTTGACACTGTCTCATATCCTTGCCTCCAAACCAGAGAGGCATGTATTTAAGGGATGGACCATGCAGTGGATAAAAGAACTGGCTGGAGGTTTGCATGCAGGGAGTTATGGTCAGGGGCTCATTGTCCATGTGTTGAATGGTGCCCCTCAGGGGTCACAACTGCAGCCAATGCTGTTCAACATCTTTGTTGGTGATGCAGACAGTGGGAGCAAGTGCACCCTCAGCAAATTTGCTGGCACCAAGCTCTGTGGGGCAGTCAGAAAGGGACTCTACATCAGGAACTGTAGCGACAGGACCAGGAGTAATGGGTACAAATGGAAAGAGGCGAGATTTAGGTTAGATATTAGAAAGAAATTTTTTACTATGAGGGTCAATTAACACTGGGACAGGTTGCCCAAGGAGGTCGTGGATGCCCCAACACTGGCAGCGTTCAAGGCCAGAATGATAAGGCCTTGATCAACATGGTCCGGTGGGAAGGGTCCCTGCACATGGCAGGGGTGGTTGGGATTAGATGATCCTTAAGGTCCATTTCAACCCTTTAGCATTTTGTAATTCTATTGCCCTCAAACTGAAAAGCTAATAATTTGAGAAGAGACTTGTAAACCTCATGACCCTCAAAAACCAAGTTAGGAGTGCTAAGTAATAAAGTTAGTGTGTTATTGCTGATGTTTTCAGACAGATTTTTATTGATTGATTTTTGTACATATCACATGTTTTTAAAAAGTCTGAGGTTGTTACAACTTTGCTGGCAAAATGATACACTGGAAAGCTATGACAGAGCTCTCAAGATTTCTATAAATAATTCAGCAATTCCTTCTATTTTTGTGGTTTTCTTTTCCTTTTCTTTATTGCTTATTTTGTTTTGTTTTTAATGAGGCCTTGATTCAGGCACAGCTCTAATCACAAATCATGTATATGTTGTGAAAATTTTGCTAGTATCAAGACTGAAGACATACTGTACTGTATTGACTACAGCATCAAGTATGAATTCTTGGTACATGTTTTAAATTGTCAGCATGCTGTATTATTAAAATTGAATTCCCTGTCCCTTAGTTCAAGAATAGTCCACTAATTCATATTCAGAGAGAAGAATGCTCCCAAATAAACTTTCTCATTTCCTTTTCAGTGATAGTTTTGTTCCTACTTAGAAATGCAGGGGTAGACAATCATTATGACAGGAATGATAAAATCATAGAATCATATACTGATTTTCACTGGAACAGGCCTTTGAGATCACCGAGTCCATTATCATAGTACTGCCAAGTTCACCACTAAACCATGTCCCTAAGTGCCAGATTTACACATACTTTAAATGCCTCTGGGGCTGATGACTCCATGACTTCCCTGGGTAGCCTCTTCCAATGCTTGACAACCCTTTTGGTGGTGAGGTTTTACCTAACATTCAGTCTAACACACATTCACATCCTCTACCATCCTGCCCCTTCAGTGGAACTTCAGGCCTTTTCCTCTTATCCTATGACTTGTCAAAAGACACTAGCCACCACCTGGATACAATCTCCTTTCAGATAGTTGCAGGGCATGATAAAGTCTTTCCTCAGCCCCCTTTTCTCCAGGCTGGTGTAGACCTTTGTCTTTAAATATATTTCTGTGCATGAGGGCACCTGCAAGGCTCAGGATTAGCCAGCTTTCACTCCTCACAGCTGGCTCTGACCTACAGTGTGATCCAGCCCTAGAAGACTTGACCCTCATGTGTGGCCTACGCCTTCAGGGAAGCCCATAATTGAAGCTTGAGTGATTTGCATGACTTTTCCTTAGCAGGATGAAATTTTACTATTTTCTTTTTCTTTTTTTCATGATAGCAGGACTGTAATCCTGTTCATTTACCTTATTTGCTGATGGTATTGTTTTTTCTGACTCTTGCTAAACATAAAAAAACCATAATTTATTCAGCTGGATTTGGTAATATTCTGCTGACCAGCACTATATATGTGTATTTCATCATACTGCATTACACATGCCCTATTACAACTTACTGTATAATGTAAGAAAAATCTAGGGTTTTTACTGCTAATATATAATGGCAGAAACAATTAAATTGTAGGTGATATGTGGGGAATTTTTTGTACATAGAATGTGTATAAAGTTCTGTTGCTGTTAATAATGAAACACTTTAAAGGATCTTTAACCTTTTCAGTAAATGAACAACATCCATAAAAATAAAGCTGAGTTCTGTAAACCCCATAAGATAGAGATACTATTTCTCACAAGTTATTTCCAAGTGAGTTATTCTTAAGGGGCCTAATATAAGTGCAGAAAGAAACTAATAGGTTGTATTTCTTAAATCTCTGATACTATCTGGAACAATATCCTTTAAAAATGGTATTCCATTATGAGACAATAAAAAGATGAAAGAATAAGATAACTGCACTAAAGATTATTAACCCCATAAAATAAGGTGCCTTTCTGGTTTTGTAGTGTTGATAGTACGTGTTCAAGTAGAATATTTTGGTTCAACTGTGCCTCTTAAAACCAGAAATCTTCCCATAGCTCTTACAATTGCCATCATAAAATTATATACTTTCCTGCATCTGGCCTCTAGAGGGGACTCCATAGTGTAGATGACAAGAGTCAGAAGTGAACTGAGGGTTTGGAAAGGAGCAAAAAGTATTAACACATTAATACAAAAGTTATTAATACAACTACACATGCCAATGCCCTCCTAAAATTTTTCTGTAAAAATCTCTGTGAAAGTTTCCTGCAAAATCTTAGACTTCCTTACTTCTACTGTTACTCTTGCAGTGTCATCTGCCAACTCAGGCAGGTTTCAGGTGAGATGATTATTGCCCCAGACAGACAGTGGTGATTCATGTAAGGTCTTGCTGTAGATCCCCATTGCTGCTTAATCATGAAATGCATCTTAAATATTAGAAATCTCATTAACAGTTCTGAGTCCTCTGAAGATAGCACAGACTTGATAACAGTTAATCAGAGAGTTTTCATCTACAGTGAGTGGCTAGTCACTCAGGTCATTTGAATTAGATCTTCATACAGAGAAGACAGTGACCAGCAATCTAAGGGGCTGCTGCTCTTTTAGTTCTCTGCCTCCCATAGAGCCAGAGCAAGCTGAATTACTTGACTTGATCACAGGAGCAATTTGATCTTTCTAGGAGGAATGATTTGTCTTTTATAATCCTGTGGAACCATTTCCTCTAAAAAATTGGGTGAACATGAAAAATGCAGAAAGCCCAAGAAATATATAATCAATGTGAGAAGTCCAGCAGCTATAGTCCCTTTCATTAAAAATTAAAAAAAAAGGTTTATTTGGATACTTTATTTGGTCTATTAAAGCTACCTTTCTCTTGCCTAGTGATGCAGAGTGGTCTGTTGTTAATGATGGAGATTTTACTGCTGATAACATTTTTGGAAGTAAAAATTTAAAAATAATTTGTAAGAAAGGGCCCATCATTAATTACAATAATTTTAGTAGAAGTGCTTGTTAAAATAGCAGACAGGGATGTATCTTATTGGTAATGCACGGTAATAAAGGCAAATAAGTAGGAATTTTATGAGCCAAGGACTAGGTCTTCCATTAATTTATTTGAGGAATGACACATACACATTAAAATTATTTTTGGTGTGCATTTCATTCTTTGTCCTTGGAAAAATATATGATGTATCTGAAACATATTTTTAAAAAAGGAAAAAGCCCTGAGTTACAAGGGATACATAGTCAAAAAGTCTGTAATGATAATAAACTGTTTTTCAAACTGAACTAATGATTAGATATTAACTTTGTAGGTTCTCTTAAAGTATGGCAATAGTTCTTCACATGGAAGTGTGTGTGGGAAAGGGTGTGGGATCCCAAGCCTGATAGGATGTGGAATAGACACATGGAGATGGCTAGGAAGAAATCATTCTGAGATGGTTTCAGTTGAGTGGAAGAGAATGGTGGGCAAACAGGACAAGTAGAAAAATCAGTATCTCTTCAACAGCCTGCTCATACCCAGTCCACTAGCTGCCACTGCAGTGTTGACAGCTGCAGTGACCCATGGGAAAGTGGTTTGGTACAAGATGTCTCTGGCCTTTTTTATTTGTTTCAAAACTAGTTTGCCGAGGTTAAGAGTTGAACATCTCAGTGATTTAGTTTCAGATTCCTGAATCTAAGCACTGACTTTTCGCACGGTGGCTTTGTTGGATTGGAAGCAAATTCATAATGTTTTGCATTTAGATTTTCTGAAATACAAGCAGTTTGTTTTTGTGAAGCAGAAGAATGCCTGGAGCAAATGATGTGGACAAAGGAAAAGAGCAAAGAGATGAGAAACCTTGTGGATGACAGATTGCTGCCACATGGCTCCGTGGAAATAAAGAACTGCAAATTAAAGAGGTTGTCAACAGTTATTTTTCTGTTGGACTTTACAGAGGAGGGTTGTTTCTAAGGACTTACTATTTTGTTGAATGAATTTCTGCAGATCTGAAATGGATCTGAGCTGTCTGTTTTAAAAATGTTCAGATGGACAGACAATATTATCAAATCACAGTTCTATTACTATTAGATAAGTTGTACTTTTCACTCATTAGGGGAAGACTATGGTTGATTTTTCAAGCTGAATAAAGACTTGAGTATTTAATTTATGAATACAAATGGATATTGAGTAAAACAGTTCAACTGAAGCAAAAATCTGGCAGTTGAGTATTAAGCTGAGCTTTTTTTCGTAAGGTGTGAATGGATGATGCTCATTGCATCTTTGTGCAAGCACGCTATAGATATAATTGTAATATAATTTCATTTTCCGTCAAGAGTTGGCACCCTTCAGAATTTATTTTCATTTTTGGCAGATTTTTATTTTCCTGTTAAGAATCAAGAAAACATTTTCCCAGTTAAAAGTCAGCCAAACAACAATGTCCACCTAAATAAAAAGGGGCTTAATATTTGTCACAAACAGTCAAACAGCAATGGTTTCAGAACCTTCTGCATGTTCATGTACATAAGGGTATGTTTTCAATCAGCTTTAAGAGATTGTTCCTTGTTTAGAATTCCACTGTTCAGTATGGATTAGTGAAATGAAGAAATGTGAAAAATGCCAGGGGAGGTGATGCTGTAGTTTAGGTTATTCATCTTGGAGCCTCCCAGAACAAAGAACTACTGTATGATGGAGGTAATCCCTTGTTCTAGGTCCTGGACTAACAGATTGCTTGAATGGCTCAGCATCATATTTCAATTTTCTCCTTTTTAATTTTCTATGCTATTATGCTGTAATGACACTCATTTGTTTCTCATTAAATGCAAAATAAGCAAAATACACTGTTTTATTTATTGTATCAAATGAAGAAAAAAAAGTCTGTTTTATTCTTCATGATGTAAAAGATGTTGAGGGATTCTTTATCCTTGCAGATGTTAGCAGATTTGTGCCATGTAAATTGGATATGTTAATGATGTTACAAAATGTTCTAATCAGTGTTTATTCTGTCATATTTTATTTATATTTGTTTTTCAAAATGTATGTGCATATGGTACAGGAACCTTGAAAATCAAAATACGGCAGTCAGATTGAAATACAGGCTTTAAGTTAAATACAAAGATATGTGTTTAAATTAAAGTGGTTTTTAAATATATACTATGGATACTTGAATGAGTCCTTCTAATTTGTTTAACACAGTACTCCTTTAAAATATTTCTCCTTCAATAATAACAGAGGTCCCTTTCAGTACAAACGGACCAGTGTGCTTGCTAATGATCCAGGAAAAATGCACTGACATTCTTTAAAAATACCTAAGAGAATATTTAGATTTTTTAATTCAAATTTCTAAGCTGAGCTCTTGGAAACTTTTCAATATGGTACAGGCTGTGAATATAAACTTTTATAGTTTATATTGCAAGGAATATAGATGACATCCATTAGGTTGCTTCCTAGGAGTTAAACACTATGTTTTCCATTGCTTTTTAGACTGAGACTGACCATAAAAATGTTTGCAGTTTCTTGGGGAGTTAAGTGGAATTTAGGTTAGGCAAAGTGGATCATAGAGAAGCTTAGGCAGAAGAAAGACAGGGTTCTCCCCAGAGCACATGCTTCCCAGTGTATCAGTATCAATGCACACACAATGATATTTAATATAAAAACACAGGGAAAGTTGAGATCAGAGAACTGGGTAGAGAGTGAAATGCTTTCAGGACTAGGAAAAGCTGGATATTAGGTGATGTCTTTATGTAAGACATCTAAATACCATTTTAGGCATCATTTAATTTAGTCTACTATTCCTAGAAAGAGAAGTATTTCATTTTGTATTCTGAGTATTATTGCACAGCTATACCTTTGAATCTCTTCCACAGGTATAGCATCACAGTATGCCTAAGTGATACACAATTCATACACAGAACTTGCTAGTAAGTATGTGTCATCCTAGAAGTGTTTTTGTAAAAGAAGCAACCACTAAAGACTTCAGCATTGTTCAGCATTTTTGTACTTAGCTTTCACACAGAAGTATACAGAATATATATTTGTGGCCAAAAAGAAAGAATATATTTCTTCTTATTTAATAGGAAAGTATCCTACACATTGCAGTTTGAAATCTATTCTGTTTTGTGTGAAAGAAATTATTTTCATAATAATAACTCCTCACATATCTAGTTCTGTTGGAGGGTAGGAAGAGGGTTTTTATTGGTTCTGGGTTTTGTTTGTTTATTTTCTATCTTCGTAGTCTTTATCGGAGCTTATTTTAGGCGTTTTCAAAAAGATTATCTACATAACTGTAATCAATTAAGATTTTTGTGTTTTATTTAACTGTACAAGTTAATTTACTGAGACTTAATGTATGGAACTTGGTCAGGGCACTAAGTGATAACAGGATTTATGGCAAAAACACTAGAGATATGTTTATTTATAGAGTCTGCAAGTTAAGCCATGATCTCACAGAACTCAGAGGAAGTCTACCTGTTCTTCCTTCATTAAAGTCAGAACTTTACTTCAGATTGATGAGCAGTACAGTATGCCCAGTGTCATGTTGTATTTCTCTCCGTGAGACAACTGAAAGTGTAGCATTAAAATTAAATATATCGACAATTTTGTTTGAGGATGGGGAGATGAATTTGCTGAAATCTATTTGCAGACACAGATAATAGACTAAAGCAGAAACTGGCAGAACTACACTAGCTATTTAAAAGCCTGACTGTTTATGAGAAAGTAATGGTTTTTTTCTTCTGCAAATTTGATGTAACAGTTATAGCCATCCTTGGACTGTGTGTCATTTCTGTCTCCGACGCGCGCCCCTGTAACACTGAATCTCTCTTGAGCTAACATCAGTCACTTGCTCAGCAGATAACCTCTGCCGACTATGACCTAAGTAACATTTTTAAGGTAATATTTGTGTAAGGATGAACACTTCCAGAACAATTTCTCCAGTAAATGAGAAGCACACTGTTCTCATACCATTCACATTGTTTTGTTTAAAACAGAAGTATTTTTCTAATCAACCAATGAAGAATTGCGTACTATTTTGAAATTTTTGGTTGTCTTCTTTATTTTTCATTTTTGTTAGTTTGGACTTCTTTTGTTACATTGAAAGGCAGCTTTGGATGTTTCCCATTGAGGGATTTTTACTCTTAACAGTAGTGAAGGGAAAATGAAAATAAATACCTCTAATAAGCCTCTTTGTTTTTTTCTGTATACCAAACAGATTCTCATCCTGTATTATTTACTACTGTACTACTGCTCCACAGCTGTCTTTTGTATAACAGGAGATGAAAAATCACACTTCATATTGTGGGAGAGTGGCTTTAAGAACACTTGAGAGGGAACATGAAAATATTAAAAAATCCAGGCTAATCGCATAAGAAGTACATGATATAAGTGCTTCCCCTAGAATTCCAGATAATTTTTGTTGATCATGTTAGCTGTTAAGATTAGTTTGAGTACTTGATTTCCTAGGAAAGAATAGTAATATCCAGGGATTTCATTCATGGTTTCTCAATTTTGCAAATTGAAGTTGGCTTTCCTTACCTTAACATGAAAATGTATCCACCTGCCCTGGTACCAACCCAAACTTGTAATAGCCTGGACTTTTGGTAGGACCTAGAATTATCTGCAAGATTCTTGATATTTTTAGGCTATTCTTCTGCTTGATAAGAAATTAACTTATAGGGATGTTGGTACAACGCTTTAAAGCAAATAGATAAATACCAGGTTCCAAGTCTCTTGTTTTAACTTCCAGTTGTCACTGTTGTGTTTTTGATACATATTTAAAATGTTTTAGTATTCCATTGGCCAAAAATCAAATAAGCAATTAACTGAAGTCTGGAAAACTTGAAATGCAGTCTTGTACATGAGGAAAAGAAGTTGGTTGTTTCTACTCCACAACTGTCAGTTTGAAAACCCTAAAACTTTTTTTTTTTTTCTCATAGTGCAAAGAATTTACACATTAACAATAGAGAGAATTCATTTTCTAGTAGATTTTGGATACCTTTTTTCTGTATATCAGCATGGGGTTTCACTGCAAATTTTGATCTTGACCAAGATATCACAATTGCAAAGAGAGTGTAGTGTTTAGAGAACAGCATTTTATTACTGCAGAGCACACAGTTTGGGGAATTGATCATTTTTCTTTTCTCCCCCTTGTGGTTCAGCTTTTGGCAGGTCGTCTTGCTGCATACAGAGACTGATTGATCTCTCACCACGTGAAAATGGCGGGTGCTTGTTAGGCCCCCAGTGGGACTTACTTCAGTCTACAGTGATTCTTTTCTTCATACACTCCTGTTAATATATGCCATTTTTTGGTCTCTTAATCTTTAACCAGAAAACAAAATTGAACCTGTTAAATATATCCAGCATTCCATGTTTCAAATATGGTGCTTTAGTGCATGATTGCAGTGAGTGCACTGGAGTTTAAAAGCAAATGAGTTCTTCCCAAAAGACAGGAGATTTTGCTGTTCAAATTATCTGTAGTCCACATCCTACACAAAAAAAGCCTGAATAGACAAGATTTTAACTCAGCATATTACCTTCCCAAATGACAAAATTAGAATGGATGTTGTGTTTTTAAGGAACTGTGGACTCATGAATAAAGAAACACACTTCTTGACCAAAGAGAAATTGATCTTCATTTAGAAGTTTTTACAAAAATGTATTTAAATCACAGATCTGTTCATGAATAGCGGTTTATGATGCTCATTTTTTTTTTTGTACTTAGGTTGTTGGTGAATTCGCCTTATATTTTCTCTGAATCATTCACTGAATTAATTTACCCTCTAATATTAGAAGCACTAATTATCAGTTAAGTTGTTCTGTAGGTTATTAGTTTGGAAAAGACCATCATGTTATTAAACAATGCTCTAAAAAGCCTTATTTTAAATCATCAGATGGGGAGACTCAAAAGTAATGCTACATAAATACTTCTAAAAGACATTGGTTAGAAAATTTAACTACACTCCTGAGGTAAACTTGTCTATCATCAATGCTGTCACTGCCAAACATGGCCTTTATTTTCTGGATGGGAAAGTGCAAGGTAAAAACCTGTACAGAACTTTACAGGCTGTGACTAAGTCCCTTTTTCCCCACTAATTTTTTCCTTTGATCAGGCAAGTTGGACTCTCTGCATTGCACAAAAGGTCTGTTTTAATTCCTTTAATTATTTTCTCTAATATCTTTGTAACCCTCTCCATTTTATTTGTGATTTCTAGATTACAGTTTTAGCAGACCTGAATGGACTGTTCCAAAACTAGCTGTGTCTTGGACTGCAGTGCTCTATTGACTCAGTAGTGAAGATCCTTTCCTTTATATGCATTTTAGACATGTCTTTTACAGGAAAGTAATATTCAGCCCAGTCCCAGTCCCACAGCACTTTGCAGAGTTTTTGTAACTCAGAATCTGGTATAACACCCTGTATCAATGCTATTCATTCTTTATTCAGATATATAATCTTATTTTGGCCATACTAATTTTGCTCTCTTTTTTTTTTCCCCCTGAAAATTTTCCTATTCACAGTTTATCAACCAGTCACAATTGTTCTGTAGCAGGGATCAGACCTGCACATTTACCTGGCTGTACTCTTTGTGCTACCATATATTTCATCAGAGATTATGTGAGATGTGCTTGTGTTGCAAGTTACTTACATTTATGGTTAAAAATCATGTGACCAAAAAGTGACCTTTTTGCAAGAGAAAAAAAGCTAGAGGTCTCTAGAAACATAGTTAATGAAACTTCTCTGTTTATATTTGCAAATTTTTAGGCAGCCAGATAGCTAGTTTTAATAAGTTTAATTTTTTGGGTTTTTTTAACCTTTATTACTTTTTAAAATCTAGATGTCCTTCAAATAAACCAAATCTCCACACTGAAGATTATCAGCATTTTGATTGGATTGGGAATTCCTTTGCATGCAGGGAAGAAATGTAAATGGTATAAAACAAAAGTTCATGTACAGTGTATATTTCTTTATGATCTAACAGTCAGCTGAGTAGAAACACAGTTACATTAAAAATATCATGTCTTCTACTTTTTAGAAACTGGTAGGAGAAACTTCTTCCTTTGTAAAATTAAAAATCATATTATGCATTTTAGTAATTAAGAATGTGAGAGAACAATTAAGATTGGGTGCAGGCTGTTAGTATTTTCTTCGTGAGGTTTTTGGGTATCACTGATGTGTGTAAAAGTTTCATATTACAAGTAAGAGGAGTTTAGTTATATAATTGATATTCCTTTCTACGATTCTAAGTTTAGATTTTCCTATTTTTAATATAAAGTACTGATTTTTAGACCTCTACAATAAACTGATGAAGTAGTTAAGCTTGTAGTTTTGCAGTTGGAATATTTCATGACTTCAGCATAATTTTGCAACTTATCACATACTGGTTTTTTTGGTATAAAGTAATGGAAAAATTCAGAGCATTAGTCCATGAGAGATATTTTATGCATGCTTAATGTTGCAGTAGCAGTAGGGAAAATCCTGTGCAAAATTCTTGAGGATTGCTTAGGGAATCTTGGCATTCGTATGCCTGTCCAACCTGATTTTACTATAGGAAAATATGTATCTTTAGATGGCTACCCATGACTGTGAGAAAGTCAATAAAAGATATAAGTTAATCTACCAGATCAAAAGTAAGGCTGTGTGAAATATTCAACTTGCGGTTAAGACAGAAGGAACTGTAAGACCTCCTCAATGGGGCTCATCATTTCGTGGGGATCAGTCTCACTTTGATGAAGAGGAATAACAGGAGGAAATATTTCTCTTACCTTGCAAAAAACATTTGCCATCAAATTATGACATTTGAAATGTCTGCCTGTCTATGTAGACTTTCAGATAAACATCAATGAAGTCAGAGTCACAAACATTTTTACTGTTATTCCTGTCTACTTATGTGCACAGAACTGCTCTATAGAAGTTCAACACAGGGTCACTCATGAAACTGGATATCATATTTCTCTTCCATGACCCAAAATATCCAAAATAACAACCACTCCTGCCATCACTTAAGTCCAGAGTTCACTACAGAATGAGTAACATTTTGAATGTTACTATAGATTTGTAAACATTTGGTACTGAAGAAATATGTACATGTAGAAAGATTGATATTCTTCAAAGAGATAGAAAAGCCAGACCTTGGCACATATAATTACAACTCTTACTAAGCCAAATTTTTAAGTCTTCTATTGATTTAATTCATGCTAGTGCTCATGAGAACTGGCCTGAATGAGGGCTACATATAGTTGTAGTTTTCTCTTAGGAATCTGTTCTTAGTTTCATCTACTAAATCAAATGAATGAGACGGGATTTGCTTTCTTATGATTTGTGTCATTTTTTCAGGTACTGGAGCTCCAGAGTTGTGCTGCTAGGGGGATTTCTGTGTGCCAGTTTTGTGACTCCACATTCTTAGAACAGAAGTTACATTTAGAAAGGGATAGAATGAGCTCTGTTCAGGAATGATAGAATAAGCTCTCCGTATTAGAATGGAGACACTTTTTCCTAAGTTCTTGAGAATTTCCTTAATAATCTTAACTATTTCTCTTTAGCTGCATTTCAAATACAAACCTTGTATTGACAAATTAAAAAAAATACCATTATTCTGATTTAATAACACATAATTTGAGTAATAGATTAGTGTTTTAATATTAGAGAGGCTGCTGTAGCAATAAAAGAAAAAATATATTTAAAAACCCTTGAATTATATGAAGACATCAATCTCGTTACCTCATAGTGTTATAGAATCAAGTATGTTTTCTCATTTTTAGCAAACAAAATAAAGTTAATATTTTTAACTTTCATTTGCAATTGCTGTGGCTTTTAAAGAATATTTTGTATTATTTGGATTAACAAAGATTTTATGATTCCATGAATTATATTATTTATTTAGATAAAAATGCAAGATTTGGGTATTTTTAGTAATAAGAAAAACCCAGAGATTTTAACATTTAGGATGAAAATCTCACTGGAATGTGATTGATCAAGCTGACATCCATCCATGCTCTGATTTGGGATAGCACAATAGTAGACAACTTTGTCACTACATTCCCAAAGGCTATATGTGATAATTGACAACATTAGTATCAATTCTTCACAAAAGTGTGTTTCTTACAAGCATTCTATATGTATAAATGGTAAATAATTAAAATATATTACAGCATACATAACTCTTCATTCATCAGCAGTCTTTTTCAATACAACATCTTTTATTTCATGGTAGACAAGGCAATGCCCGTGAAGTGCTTAGCTCAGTAAATAAAGAGGGATGATCTTCTACAGGAAAGTAAATCTTGCTTTAAGGTATAATAAGTACTGTATTGTTAGTTCAAATCCAGCTTATGTGCAACAATACAAGAATCTAGTCAGCTCACTGGTCCCTTCAAATGTAAGACCTTTTCAGTGACAAAAGGCACAGCACTTAATTTTATCCTCCTAATCTTTTGAGTCTACCTCAGAAATGCCAGGTATATTTCTATTTTAACAAATACACAAGACAAGCAGTAAATGTGCTCAACATGCTGCACTGTATGATGCCATTAAGACATATCTGTATGGTAGAACACACATACTCTTTGCGGTACTGGGAATTTATTTTGACTTCACCTGAGGCAGCAGGATTGTATTCTGGAAAAAATTCGAATGTTAAGTCATTTGATTTTCATCCCCTTTGAGCACTGTATAGTCAAGAATTGTTAGTGGTAATTTTAAAGCTGAACAGTGGGATTAAGTACTTCACGTCAAACACTGGGATTGCTTTCACAAAACAGAAACAAAAATATATGATTCCAAACTAATTTCTGAGATTAGGAGAACAAACAATTTTTTTTAGAAAAGGAAATTACCTTTGAAATGTAATGAAATTTATTGTTTGATGCTTAAATCCTGATAAAATTTTTCATTCTTCTTTACCTACCTGGGTTGTTTCTGTGCTTCTTATTATGAACAGAAGTCACCCTTAATAGATCAAGAGTTGCAAACTCTTCTAAATACAGAAGCATACCATAATTTCTTTTCTATTCTAGGTGTAGAATTGGCCTTTAACTGCTGGCAAATTCAGATTTTTAATGGTGCTTCCTCTAAGTAGCAGCCTTTCAATTTTCTGCACTAGCAAAACCTGCAGATATCCTGTTCTAGCAACCTAGGTATAAAAGAGCATTTTGAAGTGCCATATGAAATAAGATAGTAGTGAATAATAAGCTAGAAAATATGCTTAAGGAATCACTTTACTATCACTGCCGTGTACAAATTATACAGGAAGAGCTGAGGGCTGGCATCTGTTTTTTAGCTCACTTCTGTGCACTTCAAGCTTAGTACTGTTGTTTGCCTACAGCTATTTTTTGCACTTAGTAAAAATCAGTTAATCATACAGTTCCTAAACAAAAGAAAACCATTTGGTGAGTGAATTTACTAAGATGACTCTCCAAAAGTACAAATTATGGTTTTCATAACCAAGGTGAAAAAACAAATTTAACTTGAACATTTCTTCAAATGTGTATTACTTTTTTTAATTTAACAATATACTATTAATAATGTTTTGTAACTTCACAGATTGACCCATGAGAAGGAGGTTTGATGTTAGATAATCAACTACATTTCTATTTCTTCAACTACATTTCACCACCTAGAACTATATCTAGGTTTACTTTATCAGTATTTACCCAGGAGTATCTTCTTTGAGATACAGACTGATGTAAATTCCTTCCAAGGAATCTATCCTAGTTCCAATAAATTTTTGCATTTTCTTCAGTCCTTTCTGAATAGAGCAGACTTGAGAGGTTAAAAGATGCAGTACATATTCAGTACTTTAAATTTTAAAATGTTCTTTAAGAACATTATTGCCTAGTGTTCAGTCATAGAATTTCAGGCTTTTTCTGATGAGATGGGTGAGCTGTGTGGTTATCCACATGCCATGCAAGGTTATAACCACCTCTGATCTCCTTTCAATTCTGTAAACTGCAAACTGAACAAACCTCATATGTAAGATGTGTATACCAAAATTATGCTGCCTCCCTAATGATCCTTTAAAAATATCTCTTTATACTGAACCCAAGCTAAGCCTAAAGACCTTTATGTGGGAAAGGCAAAAGATGTAGATTGTTTTTTAGATTCTCAGTACTGTTGGCTTGCAGTATAATTCAAATCCCACACTTTCCTGACTTCAGCACCACAATTTATCTGCTCAGTCCCTACCTTCTTAGAGTGATGGAGAAATCTCCTCAAGAGCTGATATATCAGGAAAAAGTGATACTATGATTTGGAGAGCTCCTTCAGCTGCCGTTCAATGTGACAGTTTCTTTCTAAACAGTCTGGGTTTTGTTTTCAAATGTGAATCAGAAAGAAGTGCAATCCTGAAATCAGCATGGTTAAATTGCCTAATTAAATATGATAAGCGGGTTTGGTTTTCAGTTGTTGACTAGACTCCTGTAGAGTGAAAGAGACATGGTTTAATTGCACATTAGGCAAGTTGTGGATGAAAAAGACAGACAAGGAATTGGAGTCACTGAAGTGTAGATATTGAGAATCACATTTAAATTCTATGGCGTGAAACCAATCCTAGCAGTAAGTGATTTCTCTTATCCTTAAAGTATCCAGTGCATGTGGGTAAATTAATAGTTTCCTGTAAGTTTTTGGCTGCAGAGGGAGCCTGAGTGTGACTATCTGAGAATATAAATATAGTTTAGATAATGTAAAGTCTAACTTTAGGCAAAATATAATGAAATATATCATGTAGAAGACATCCATAGACCTTCCAAAATATCTTAGGTGGAAAAAGGGGTAGCACAGGTATATTTAGTCTACAATTCAGTCTGTATAGGCAAAACAATGCAATGGCTGAATCTGACATCCTTGAATGACATGTCCACAGAAGTGACAGACTAGTAGAGAACAATGAGACTGCTGTGCAGGTCCTGCACTTTTATTTCTTATTAAGGAATCTAATAAAAATAAACCTGGGAAGATTCTTTTTTTAAGGGAGATCAATATCCAGGTTTTAGAAAGTTTAACTGCTTTTCTCTGTCTTCAATAATTCTAATGCTGATGAGCACAAGGATGAAATAACTGGTGCTACTTTGTGAAGAATCAGAGATAAAATGTCAATAACTTTAATTAAAAACAAAGCATCCAGCAATTTCTCACTTATGACATGTTTTCAAATAAATGGAAACATTTTTTCTTGACATCATCATTAAAACAGGACATGATTCTTTGGTTCTCACTAATGATTAACTGTTCTGACATTAAAGCAGATTTTCTGCTTTTCTGTGAGAGTAACAAACAGAAATTTGGTTAAAGCTTAACAGTAGTAGTGTCAAGAAAAAATATGACCAAATTATGCTTTTATTTAAACTGAAGGCAATGAGGGAACAGAATGATGATGCAAAAGAAGGTTGTTCTGTGCAGAAAATAAAGACTGAAGATCCAGAAACACTTTTTTCTCTCTCTGAGATTATCATTTCAAATATTCCTTTCAAAAATAATAGCTAAAAACAGTTCACACAGAAGTACGGATTTTACACTGGAGTCATCCCTTTAAATGATGACATGTTAAATCTGATAGAAACATACACTGTAATCATGTTGATAACATTAAACTCTATCTGTGATCACAGCAGACAGAAATTAGAAGGTTAGAAATGAAAGTTAGTCAAATCTTCCTGCTCACATTCTTAAAATTTTTGCATTTTGAAGTTACAGCTTTGGTTTAGAGAAGGAAAACACATAGCAGACAAACGGTTCAAAGGTAGAGTGCTGAAGGAAAGCTGCATTAATCAGGGGGAAAAACAGCCTTTATAGAAAGCTGTAGGTTTCCAGCTACAATTCAACTGTGTTTCGTTATTGATGCTGCAATACCTAGTTCGAAGGAAAAGGGGTGTCAAGAAGAGAATTGTTATTTTGAAGTAACAGAATCATCCACTGCCCACGGCTCTGAGACATGCTGTGTGTGTGGCTGCGAGGAGAGGAGCAGCCCCAGGATGTAGCCATGCACTTGCTCATCATGCCACGGAACACCTCTGATCAGCAGCAAAAACACAATCCCTAATCTGACTCTAGATTGGTCGGACCAAGCCATTTTGGTCTAAGTAAAATAATGTGCTGTCCTCTCTCAACAAAGGAACATAGCAATAGCAGATGTCAACAAGCTTTCTCTGTGGCATCAAATTATGTTCCTATGACATAAAAACTAACAAAATTCACTAAAGTAATCAGTTCTGTTCAGATGGAAACAATGACAGGCAAGTGTTTACATGGATTACTTGATGACAGACTTGGAAGGAAAATAGTGCAGAGTTCACACCAATGAAGAAAACAGGAACAAGAGGAAAGTAATGTAGTGAAATGCTATTGGTGGTTTTAAAAAAAAAATTACAGTGTCTTGAAATCAAGGAAGAATTTGAGGAGTTATCAGAAACACTTGTATATACCAGCTCTTATGGGCCTAAGCTTTTTAACTTGGAATATTTTTGGAAACAGTTTGTGTTTGCTTTTGTTTGGGTATTGGTTTGGATTTTTTTAGTTTTGAGTTCACTTTTTTTTTTGGGGCGGGGGAGGCTTGGCTTTTTTTTTTGACGAGAATTTAATTTTTTTTTTAATACGAGAATGCAGAATATGCTTTATCAGAAATAAAGTTGAAGACACATCAAAATCCTCAAACACTGTCCTTTTCTTCTAGTTATGTTTGGTGGGTTTATCTTTTTCTTAGAGATCTACATTTTTAACTGTAAAATTCTTTTCAAAGTTACTTCAAAAAATATATACATATATGGCCTCATAGAAATTCTGTAATATGTTGTGACAATATAATACATCATCTGCTTTGTCCTTCAATAATATTCTACTAAGGACAGTAAAAATACTAAATGAAATGCACAGCCTGTCTGCATCACTGCAATAATTAAGCCCAGGAAAGTGGCTGCTAAGAATGCTTTACTTATGCCAGAGGCCAGTTTGGTTCCCAGCAGCCTTGAAAATTAAGAAGAGAAGGTGACAAAAAGGTGGAGAAAAGCATGCATGACTTCAAATGATAGGCCTATCTCAACAGTCTGCTTTTGGCATTCTTTGGTCTATATTGCACCAGCTGACATCTCTTCAAACGAGTCACAGCTCTGGAGAAGGCATGCCAGAGGGGGAGTTCTGTCATTTTTTGGAAGGGCTATTGAAGGCCGCTTCAGTAGATGGAAAAATGAATGAGAATTTCAGAACTCAGCCTAATGGAGTGATTTGTGTGACAATTATTCTTAAGAAAATATTTTGGGAAAAAAAAATTCCAGAATGAGTTTAGTATGATACGATTCCATCATAAAATTGTACTTTGGAACAGAACTTCTTTCCACAAGTAACAGGATTTATCATTTTAGCCATAAGTGTTTACAAAATTTCCACTTGGCTGTGTTGTTCCTTTAACTAGCATACCTATATCTTTATTCCTCAATTATTTTTAAAGACACCAGACAGCTTTGTAAAATAATCTATAATTTAATTATAAGTGAGTTTCATGTTATGATTTTAATGTATGAACTGTCATTGGACTTTAAACTGCCAATGGCGATACAAACATTTTTCAGTGAGTAGTGCAAATTATAAAAACATCCCTTTTTCTGACTTCAGTTCTTTTCTCTCTTTGCTGAAAGCTACCACTACTTGAATTGTTAAAACTGATTATAATAGAAAAAGTTGTTCATATTAAAGAAACTTTAAAATTAGGCCTAATATGTGTGGTCTGTGTGAAAAAATCAAGACAAAAATAAGGGTACTGAATTTGACTGGATGTAGGAATAGTGAATATTTATCATATGAGATGTATAAAATATTACAGAAATAGCTTTAATTTATTGCAACTAAAAAGAAAACTTTTTGAAACAGTGGATAAGGTAAGTAAAGACTAAAATAAGCCAGCAAATAAAGGATATTAGCCTTAGACTTGGGGACGGCTGCTATTGGAGGAGCATTTGTGTTTTGAATACCACAGATCAAAGAAGACCAGAGCACCAACACAACCACATTTAGTAGAAATTTAGTATCCATATTTTCTTGAAATGGGAACACATAAGGCATTAAGAGTGGATCTTTTTGTGAAGCAAGCAAACATGTTCAGCTTAAAGACAACATCAAATTAACAACAAAAAAACCCCCAAAAACATCAGCATAAAAAACATCTAGTCTGTGATTGGCCACAGGTGTAGAGAGAGATGTGTCCCTTTCTTCCTGGTGTTACTTGTTGCAACAGATGGATGAATTGCCTTTTAAAGCAATTTTGCCATTCCAATTCATTGGGATGCCTTAAAAAAATTTGGATTAATTGATTTCCTGATGGCTATAATGAATGGAAGTATTAATCTTGTGAAGTTTAAATACAGAGTGTTGCAGCCAAAATAAAATAGCACCACACATCTGTCTGTACAGGCTGGGGACTGACTGGCTGGGAAACTGCCATGCAGAATAAGGAACTCTTGATGGACAGAAAATTGTGCCAGACCCAGCTGAGCTCTCTTGCAGTGAAGACCAAGAGCCTTCTGGACTGCATTAGACAGGGCATCACCAGCAGGTCAGAGGGAGTTGCCTTTATCTCTGGTGAGCGCTGGAAGGACACATCAGGAGTTCTGTGTCCAGTGCTGGCCTCCTCAGAATTAGGGAGACATGGATGTACTCAGACAAGTTCAGCAAAGCACTGGAAAGGTTGTTAAGGGCTTGCAGCATCTTTCCTACTTAGCCTGGAGATAAGAAAGCTCAGGTGGATCTTATCCATTTCTGGAGGTACTTGACGGGAGGGTTATAAGGAAGAGAGAGCCTGATTTACCTCAGTGGTACCTGGTTGAAGGACAAGAGAAAATAGACACAAACTTAAATACTGGAAGTTTCACTTATTCATAAGAATTTATTTTTTACTTTTTTTTTTTTTTGGTGCCGATTTCTCTGACATCAAATATGTAGATATACAAGCTTCAGACATCTACCCTAGCTTCTACCTGTAAATTACACAGAGAAATGAGCACTTACCAATGTGCTGACCTATCTATCTCAGATGCTTATTGGAAAATAATATTGATTGGTCTCAATTATTCAGTCAAGAAAAAGTGTTGAAATATTCCATTTTACATCTACTGTAATACTTTTTTCATGCTTAAAGATATCTATGACATGCCCTATTCCAGTATGTAGAATATTAAAAAGAATAAAAATAAAATATTGGAACAACAAAAGACATTGGTATCTAATGGTTAAAATTCACAGTCTCAAATTGATCTGAGAACTGTTCCATGAAGTTCATATAAAGTCACAATGCACATCCTCCTAATTTAATCAGACATTATATGCTGGAGTCATTCTGAGCATACCCTAAAAACTGGAGGTGTATTCATTATGCAGATGAAAACATCTGTATTGGTGTGTAAATCCAGGGTCTGAATATTTGAACGTGACAACTGCATGCACTGTGTTACGCTAGAGGGAACAAGAGACAAAGAGGAGCCGTGCAACAGTGGAATTCCCTCAAGGAATACTCTCTGATTCATCTGTCACATACTGAAGCCTTTTCAGAGGGTGCCAGACCTCTGGAGAGGGGATGCTAGAGGAGGAGTTCAGCCACAGTTTGAAATGATTCAGAGCTTGTTTGTTGCTGCTCAGCTCAATTCTGCTAACCTCGACTGCCCTCCCCAGTATTCTTGTGGCTCTCACCTACAAGAGCAGATTTTTCTGTCAACTGGCCACTCATATGCCAGCCACAGCCTGGAAAGCATTTAATATTTTTTTTATGCTAAACATGCCTGATTAATTGAATCATCAGTATAATACCACTGAATTCAATGCCATTTGTGTTTAGCCTGTTCTACCTTATAATCATCAATGTAGATGTCTAAAAAACACCTGAAGAAGAGCCACAGGAGATTTTTGAATTATTCCAATATCATCCCATTTTTTGCTTTCTAGAGCAATTACTCTTTTAAAGAGAACTAATTTTAAAAACCACATCCAGCAACAGTGTTGTTCTGACAATCAAGGTTGATCTGCAAGCAGACAAAATAGGAAAGTGATGATAATGCTGAATATCATTAGAAACTAAAGCCTAGAAAAAAAATAATCCAAATCACTATGTGTTTTCCAAATGGAAAATAACATGTATTTGAAATGATTCAGCTGTTGACTGTAAGCAAAAGACAGAGAAACCCTGTGAAAATGTAACTGAGACAATCAACAGTTGTGTTTCATTCTACCAAGACAATCAACAGTTGTGTTTCATTCTACCAAGAATAAATTAAACAACTTAAAGAGAAGCGAACATTACATAAGTTTTATTGTTGTTTGTTCCTGCTTTCAGCTTCAATGAAGTCAGTGCCCTTATTTTAGTATAACCGGTCTCAGACAGCAAGCTCAAGCCAACAGAAGGGGCTCTGTTTCTCAGCTATTATTTTTAGTTGCACTTTAGTTTTTGTAAAACAGTTTTTCCAAATCATTACTGCAGTTATTAGTAGCTCTTCAGTTTAACTACAAGGGTTAATGCAAGTCTATGCATATATACAAACATATAGGCTGCTGTATGTGTATAAAGCATATGTATTTATAATATGTATCATGCAGCTGTTTCGTGGGGTTTTTTTGTTTATGTGTACCAGGAGCAGATATTAGTGGGGAAAAGAGGAGGGATATGGAATGGTGGAAGGCATTTCCTCCAAAACTTCACACATTATCAATTGCTGCAACTTACGTGATCTGGCTAGACAAAAGTCTAGCATATCTATATACATATCTATATGTATATAGATATGTATAATTGCAAAAGTAAAAGAATAAAGAAACAGTATCATTTTATTGGAGATTTTTGTAGTTGCATCTCAGCTAAAATCCTGAACTTTGTTTAAGAAAGCCAGTAAAAAATAGGTTAATACAAATTTAATTCCATTTACAAAAATTGCGTTATAAGCAATAGCAGGAAACATTGTCATTCCCCTCCCCCTGCCCCTCTGTCTCGGGTAAGACCTATTTTTGAGCTGTTCTCATTCAGAGAACGAGTTGCTCCTTTTGGCTTTGTTCCCGGAGTACTGCATACTTGGTGGTGTGTGAGGCATTGCCTCCTGGGGAAAAGGGAGGAGGGGGACTGAATCGCAGCACTTAATTCTTAATGATTGTTCTGTGTGGTCAAGAGGACACAGAACAGGCAATGCTCTTTATTCTTTACTTACTGTTATAGCTATTGGCAGCCAGCCCTTTTAATTTAGATATCAATATTCAATGTCCTTAATCTTTTAATTTAAAGCCAGTCCAAAATAAGTACTAGCCAAGAAGCATCTGCTAAACAGAAATATTGGTGGATAGATATGATTTAAGGCAGCACTGCTAAGGGCCTACCAGTGTGAATTCTGAGGAAGAGTTATTTGGTATTCTCTTGACAAACCATGTTTCTTTATCAGGATAGTTGCTTTTCTGACAAAATATCTGACAACTAATAGTGTGTAGAAAAATTCATAGGTGTTGCTAATAGATGAGCTTTTCAGATTATCCCATCTGTCTCCCTGTTGATATAGGACACTCTTCTAAAGCACATTTTCTATTACTAAATTGAGTTTGGTTTTCAGTATCCTAGGAAGTGGGATTTCTACATTTCAGAGGTTACTGAATAAATAAAAAAGTATCACTGACTGGGAAGTTTATATTTCTTGTAATTGTTTTCTAATTACACCCCAGACTACTGCATACTATAATCTTCTTTTCTAAGGACTTGTACTATTGCAAGCTGACACTATTCTTCCTTTCCATCACTTGTCCATGGTTGTTCAACCAATGAGTTTTTTGGAATTTTTAAGGGATTTAATAAATAAAAATTGAAGTATTTATTCCTAATTCTTTTGTTCTCTGAAGAACTACTTCCCATTTGCCAATCTGTTTCTAAGAATGTAGTTTCTTCATCTGAATGAAGTATTCCAAATAAAGTGGTTTCATATGACAAGACAATAATTCTCTTTCTTTCCAGTGATTTACCTTCTAGATTGTAAAAGTCAGTGCTGTGGGAGTTCACTTGGTTAATAATGAATCCAAGGCCAGAACATGTGCACTGCTGAATAATGCTTAACCAACCACTTAATATGTATGCATAAGAGAAAGTAGATGCACATTATTTAATTCATAGTTCTGGTTTTATCCTGGTGCTCTGCAGGGGTATGTAGGCATCAGCTCAGTTCATCTGCTGATATCCATTTTGGAGCGACTTAAATATTTCTTTGGATCCATTGATCAAATGGCTTTGCTTCAGTTGTCCATGCACAGATATCAAATTTGTGAGTGATATCTCAGGTATTTCTGCCTCCTCTCCAGCATCTTCTTCAGATGAGTGTCCTTGAAGTCCTCTGTGATATCTACCAGTCCCGTGAGGTTTTCTCAGACACTCTAAAAAGGCATTTTAATTTGGAAGACATTTTAAATGGGAAGGCAATACTGTGTTTAGACAGCTAACTGAAATTACAGTTTTTTACTGACCAGACTGAGGTCTTGGATATGTTAGTCACATGTAGATACATAAATTTGGTGTCTCAAACATTTGAGGTAAATCTCATTGGCCTCAATGTCTAAATGTGAACGAGAAGAATCTCGTAATATTTTGCTTTCTGAACTTAAATATCCAGTAGATATTAAGTAGAACAAAGGATATTTAGAAGAGAAGGGTTTATCACCTCACCTTTTTCTTGCCTTGTTTTCCATGATCAAAATTTGCAATTAAATAGTATTTTTTACATTGTGTTATTATTACAGGAATTATGTTTTGTTCTCTTGCTTGCTTATTTTTGTAAAAAAAAAAAACGCTTTATAGGCGAGGTCAAACATGACTATTGTGCCAATTTAATAGTATAATCTGTCATAAACTGGGATGTAATTACTCTCCCATTGTTCCCCCTTTGTTATTGTCAAAATCATGTCTTCACAGTGAATGGGTTTCTCTAGTAGGTCAAAGCCATGCTTTTTACAGCAATTCCAATAGCAGTATTGCAAATTATTCTTCTCTGACTTCTACCAGTATATTTATTCATTTGTCCATTTCTTTTCTGACAACCAACTTCTTTTTCCCTTAGTGAGTTTAGTGCTGTCAGTTTGGAGCCATGAAGAATTTAATAGCAGCTTCACTCAACATTTGCTGTAATCAGAACAGCAATATCCATCACATCAAAGGGAAATTTAGGGATTCCCTTTACAATTCTTGTTTTTCTTTAAAAGTTCTATAACATATCTTCGCATTCCTCCTGGACTGATTTCAAACTGAAAAAGAAAACACCAGTTTGCCATTAGATCACCTGTAAAAAGTTATCTCCAAAGTTTAGGAAAAAAATCAGTGAATGTGTGGTGCTACAAAACCTAATTGTTCTCTCATGAGAACATTTTCTAATTTCCATGGTTCAGTTGAATTTTCCAGGTATCTTGTCTGTTTTTTTTTTTTTTGCCTTTGAATCCAGGCCATTAACAGCGACTCTAGCATCTCTGGGAGTACTTTAGCCATGAATTGAATCTTATGCCCTGTTTTATACACTCCTGCACTCCCACAGTGAAGTTAGTGTGCCCCAGCTGATTAACTGATGATGAAGGATGGAGTCCAAGGAAATACGTATTTAAAATTTTATGTAAAATGTCATTTAAACACATGCTTCTTGTTGTATTCTTCAATTCACTTAAAACAGGTCTTTATATTTAGCATATTTAAACAGAATAAGGAGGTATCAGACAGCTAGCTGCATTATGGGATAAAGAAAATACTGGAATTTGTACACAGATATAGTAAAGATTAACAACTTAGCTGTGCTTCAGTTTGTGTTCACTGATTCGTTTCCCAGCATTAACACCTTTTTCTTCTACATTTCTGTTTTAAATGTCACAAGTATCAAATATTACCTCCAGCAGAACTTCTTTGGCAGGCTGTCATTAGCTGTTAGTCCCTCTTCAGAGAGGGGCAAGCTAACTAGATCTGTGAATGTCACCAGAAAATTCTTTTTTAAGAAAGATTCTTCATTTGATGTTTGTTCGAGTTTACTTTTTTGTATTCAATATTTATCTAAGTCAGAATAATTATGGATGGCTTCTATAAATACCATACAGACAAAATCAGTGTTAAACTGAGTGTCTGCACTGATTTCTCCTGTTCAAGAATTTTTAAACTTCTGTCTATTACCCCTTTTAGAGAATGAAAATGTACAGTTAGTCTAAAACTTTCTAATACACACAGCTCTTTTTGTCCTTCCTGCTTATATACCTCTGTGAATCTTCTGCAGCAGAAAAAGCAGAAGAAGTAATGATAGCACACCTAAGAGAAGCTGAGAGAAGCTATTTTTTTATAGATACACAGACATTTTCCTAGGAAAATGTTTCATAAAATGGTTTAAATTTTTTAGAAGTATCCATTAACGAAAAAGAATGTCAGTCACCATAAAGCGCAATGGGGTAGTGACCTCTTAGCTTCAGTCTCTGTTGCCTTGGCTGCTCTGATTGAAGGAACTTACGCATAATGCTGCAGCCAACCATGCTTTGGGAATCTCAGGGCTACCACAGACAGAGCTTGTAAATAACGGCTTCAGAGGCTGACATTTATTGCAAGCAGAAGTCAGTGGGCATTCTGCAGCTGGGTCTGCATCTCCGTGCAGCTTGACTGCCCTCTAGTTAGGAGCTGACTTCTTCCCCTTTATAGAAAAGGGGATCTATTCACCCACAGTCCCAGGAATTCTGGTAAATATGTCAGGATCAAACCATCAAACATTTTCCTGCCCAAATGACTGCTTTCCCACCTGTGGCAGACTTCCTCATCACAGTGTCCAGTTCAAAAATTTCAGCTCTAAACAGCAGACGATAAACAGCTCCTTTTTTAATGCAGTTCAAATAATGATTGTAAAGGTAAGTGTTTCTAAGAGAAGTGCTCGTTACAGTCTGAGAGATATTTCGAGTTAGGTAGTCCTTTCTTTAGCAGCAGCAAAAATCAGTATGGTTTGAAGCAGTTAGTATTTAATATGCTTGTTCACTGTGTTAATTTCCCCCAAGTCAATTTTTAAAGCTAAAATAATCTCCCTTTGGCTTTGTATAGCCAGCATTATAACCATAGTCATTTTTAAATTAAGCTCCCTTATTGTCTATGTGTACGTGAAGTAGGTGATATTACACGAAAAGCATGGGCTACATTAGCTTGATACAAATGCATATTTAAGAGCTTAACAAGCCTGCAAGAAAAATAATGGTCTCAATAAACATTAGAATGGCTCACTTGTAAGCCTTTTTGTTTAGTTGCATTTTCCTACTTGCACATTCAAAAGGAGTGATGAAATGCACTGAGTAAATAAATGAAGCCTATTATAATGTCCCGATAGAAGGGAAAAGTTGATTTTAGTTACACTAACAAGTTTAAAAACACTTGAATTATTAGATTTGCTGTGAATTAAAACACAGAATGCCTATTAAAAGTGGGAGATTCTGTTAAGCAAGTTAAGATCTGGTATGCTACATAAATGCATCTCTACTTATATAAGAAGCATTTCTCTAACCATCCTAACTATATTGCTGATTATGAAATACAGAGTCCTACTGTGTATATGTAATTTTGTCTGGACTTGTGTTATAGTCAGTAATTGAATAGCACAGTGATGGGCTTATTTCAAGTGTGAGAAAGTGCTAAGCAAAACAGAAATTATAATGAAATTTGAGATGTCAGTGACAATTAGCTGTGTTATGAATATTCATTTCATATTCATTCTGGATAGTGCCATTTTTCACTATCTTTAATAACTGAATAATGTTTCAAGAAATAGAGATATAAATAATAGTCATGTGATAATTAACATGGATTTTTTTCTGAGTGTTGTAGCACTTGTCAAGTGCCACGTGGGCTGGAGCAATGACTAGAAAGTTAATTTTCAGGCATGGCCCGTTTTGTGTGTTTAGCAGAACCATTTGACTTTTTTGCAGAATCGTTAATTTACAGAAAGATAAAAATCTTTTTTGTGAATGGTTTTACTTAGGCTGAAGTCTCATTAGAAAGACTAAGTGCTACACTAGAATTACAGAAATCTAAATGAGGACCCCACATGAGAAGTGAAAAGAAAGGGAGTTAACAGTGAAGCAATGCCCCCAAATAACAGTCACCTCTAACTAATGCTGGGAAACGTGATTCACTGTCCTGCTCTCTGACTGGTACATGCATATTGACAGAAAACTGAGTATGTGGTTAAATCCTTTTTTTCCAGTCAAGATGAAGGGATCCATAAAAATGAAAGAAGGAGTATTCACTGTCAAGAACATAGTCTTTGGATATAAGGTTTTAATCTATTTTAAACAGTTCTTAACATTACTAGTGTTCTGCTAGTATCCCCTACAAAGGTATGACCTCCCAGTGTTGTCCTAAAAAGCACTCATGTGCGCTTGTTCTGATGAAATGCATTGAGTCTTTCATTCAGTACCAATATGTGAAGCCACACAGTCCATGGAACAATAATAGGATCTTCCCCGAGTCTGACTGACTTTTCTGAAAAGAATGTCATGGTTTCCAAAGAAAAATTATTTAGCTGAAACCACGAAGACCCTCAGAGAAAGAGCGTAATAGAAATTTTCTTTTTAGACTACAAAGCAATGCAAAAGAGCAGGACATTTGTTAAATTAGTTCTAGAGGACCTCCTCTGTGTAAGCCTAGTATGAAAATAAGTAAGACAAATGTATTACTGACACTCCTTCTGCATCTAACAGGCACTGGTCTTTTATTCAGCACCCAGCTTCATCTGGCATGTGAAAGAATTGTAAACAGCTTTGAAATTACTTGTTACAGAATGGCTAGTAAAAAGCTGATAATTCATATGTGTTAGTTGATTATTTCCATAGTCTTTATTAATTAAAACTCAGACTTACATTTTCTAGCTTATTCAAGCATATAATTTTTCATTGTTTGAAAAAGAAAAATGGGGAAAAAAAAGATAACAGCAGTGGGGAGAACATACCTGCTTTGGGAGTACGTTCTTCCTTTGCAGCGTGAAAAAAAGTAAGTGTAATAGAAATGAAACTACGCATATTGTGAGAGAACAGTGTAAGCAGAGCCCCTCCAATACTGCTGTGAGCATCCCAGGATGCTCCACAGCCCTGGAGTATTTCAGAACCTTGTCTGTGAGGCAGATGCCTCAAAGGAACCTACCTGTCCTGGAAAAGTTTTATGCCACCACACTCTTGAGAGTAAATATGCAAGATTTTGTCAGCGTGTACCTTGGGAAAGTCACATGCAGCAAATTTTGTTTTCCTGGATAGAGCTTCTGACTGCAAGCTACTCATAAAGAATGTGTTCCTTCAGAATATGAAAACTGTGTTGCTTCCACCAATGAAACAAGGAAGTGAGGATGTTAGGCAAAATGTCAGTTGTAGAAAATAGACATGGGCTGCATGACCATAAGGCAGTTGACTGTAATTTAAGTAGAAGAGTAAATAGAGGCATGTAATGGAAGGTATCAGTTTTGAAGAGGCAAGCTAAGATAAACAACATTTATTAGCTACTTATACAGGGAACAAAAATCAGATGAATATTTGACTTGGATGTGAAAGAGGCCTGGAAATCCTTTGTCTTGCACATCCAGAAATGTTCTTCAATATGTTTTCCAACAGAAATCTAGAAGACATTACAGAAAAGCTCAAAACTGGGTAAGTAACCAATACAAATGAGACATTAAGATTAAACAGGGAAACTGCAAAGGATATAAAGCCTTGCTTCTTGTAGAATAAAATGAAGATTTCCAGAAGGCAAACTGGAATGAAACTTTTATGAGGCATTAAGTTTGACAATGTGCTTATCGACCATGCAATTACAAAATTAAATAAGGAAAAGTGAAAAAAACCCACCCATTTCTAAGGACATTAAAAGTACCACAACTGTTGCCCTCAAATTAAATTACTTTGGTCTTGATTTCAGTACGAGTAATGCTGAATTGCAATGGTAGTACATCTGAAAGCTTCAGTGTCCAGACAGAAAGCTTTGTGTGCTCAAATTGTTCTGGTTCGAGAGATGAAGTTAAACTAAGTAGTGGGCACTATGTCCTTATCACTGGTGGCTGATCAATCCAAGAGCATATTGGAAGACACTAAGGAAAGAACTTAAAAGTGTCTTAACTCCTGCTTTCAATTATACTCTCATAAACACAATGCAGAAATGTTTCTATCCTTGATTATTTGGTTTAAACTACTTAGCTAATCTTCTTTATATTTATCCATTTCTAACTGTAATAACTCTTAATTCCCAGTTTGCTAGTTGTCTTTTCCCAAGGCTAAAACAAAGATTATTTTAATCTAGTTTATCTGACCAAAGCCTTACCAACAGCATTGGTCTTTTATTTGTTTGTTCAGTTTTTTTTATTTTAACCTAAAGTTAATAGTCTTATTATAATTAGTTTCCTCTAACTCCTCAGAAAAACATTCAGTTTGTAACTTTTTTTCTGTTACTAACTCCATTGCTTCTGCATCATGCCTTCCAACATATATGATTTATTGTGATAAATTAAATGTTACTGGCCCTTGGAAGCACCAGAAGAACCACATCCTGGAATAAAGCATCAATAATCCCATTGCACAAGACAAAAATGAAACTTCATCTAGAATCCTAAGTTTAGTTATATTCACCACTCAAGGTTTTTTCTAAGTAGAACATGCAAAGAAAAAGGTATAATAATCAGATTAAAGCACTTTCGTAAAATAGGCTGATTTTTCTTTCTTGAAAAACAAAAAAACCAAAACCCCTAATCAAAAGCAAACAAACCTCCCCTCCCAAAATACAAGAGACTTTGTGCTTTGTGGCCCTGTCTAGAGAACAAGCCTATGAAGGTAGATGGTTCCATGACAGACATGAACTATAAAGCAAACAACAAAAGAACTGAATTGTTTTAAAGACATTACTTGTCACGGCCCATCCGGAGCTGTGGCTAGCTCTCTCAGGTGGCACAGTGTCCTGCGCCACCAACCCAGGTGCCCCAGAGGGGTCACACAATGAGTGGATCTCGGATAGCAAATTGGCAGTGCTGGCTACCAAAGCTAGCAAGCCCCTGCTTGCTGTGAAGGTGAAGAGCTGAGAACGAGGCAAAGGTAAAATGGAAAGAAGGGCTCTTTGCTCCAGAACGGAGTCAAACAGCCAAGGGATTCCAGGGAACAAAAAGATGGAACAGCTCTGAACAGCTCTNTGGGGGGAGGGGTAGGGCACAACCATAACCAAAGGTACAAATAAAATTAGGGGCCATAACAAAAACTGGTACAAGATCAATTGGATAATAGTATAAATCATGGACAGTTGTGATGTTAAAACTGAAATGTTTCTGATTAATAATGGAAGCAGGCTTTGGATTAGCCTCTTAACAAGAGAATGAAGCTAAGACGGTATAGTTAATTTTAATATATAGTATTGGTGTATGATAGGGATGAAATTGATATATTCAGGGGTGTGGTGTACCTTTATTGTGCTATATACCTCTGCCTCTTTTTAAAAAGTACAGTTTGTGTTCCGTAAACACGGGCCTTTCTCATTGCCTGTACTGTGTAAAAAAGTTGTGTGGGGTTTTTTTTGTTTTGTTTTGTTTTGTTTTTTAATTTGCTAGTCAAATTGAAAAAAAATCAAGACAGAGAGACAACTGAAACAGAATAATTAATTTTATTCCCATTGCAGTATTCTTATTTGAGGGGCAAGGGAAATGTTTTACTTGTTGTTTTTATTTTGAAGTGTGGAGTAATCTAGTCATGAAATCCAAATTACTTATCCTAGTATTTTTGGTCTCTTCTGGATTGTATTTCTGAGTGAAATTCATAAAAATAGTCTCCTAACTCTGCTGCTGACCATGACCTTATATCCTTTTTTGGCTCTCAGTGTTTCTATAAATTTTAAATACAAAAGTTGTATTTAATTTATACATTCCGAGCTCTACTAAATCAGGGATAAAATTGTGTCTTGTGTCTGCCCCTTGACTGAATGCTCAAGAAAGCAGGAGTTCCTTGTACCCTTTTTTCTGATTCAGTACAAGCCCATGCAAAGCCAGATGCAATCTAGCCCAGATTTATCATCTGTCCTTCATGTACCAGGGGGCAATACTAGGAAAAAATAACAAATGTAGCCTTGTGAATAGTATCAAATGGGAAATAACTCTATGAAATATTTTGCATTTACCTAAAACATTAAGAAGAAATCAGTTGAATGACTGTAATGCAGAAGGTCATTCAATCCTTGGAGAAACAAGGGAAAATGTCCTATGCTGTGTCTGGAGATAGCTGAGGTACAGATGGTACCTAAAGCAAGCTCTCTGACCTGGAGTTCAAAGTCTAGATTGAACCTGTCTCCTCTCCGAGATGTAAATATTTTCTGTTCAGTCTAATGGGGCTGTGTAACTTGCAAGATGGTATGTATGTATGTTAGAATCCACGAGAGTCCTATATGAGACATTGCCACAGACAATGCAGGCCAATTATCTTTCTTCCTATGCATATCTAATAAATCTACTTGTCTAAAAATTGAAAATTATTCTTATATGCTAGAATGTATTTTGTATTGTCTGGAATATATGTGGGAAATAGAGGGCTTATAGAGTTTTTTCCAAGCCTATGTGGACATTTTAAGGACAGAGCAAATTATTGTTGTGGATTAAGGGAAATATAAAGCTTTTCTCCAATTTCATCTGATATTCTGTGAATTGGGAATAAGGTCTGGTGGTGGTTCAGCTGACAGTGACTGTGACTGGTGTCTCTGGCACCTGACTATGTCAGAATGGCATAATGAGGAGCAATTGGTACAACAGCAAGGGTGAGACTCGAGGAGTTGAGGGAGCGGCTTCCTAGTGCTTATTTTCCATCTGGGCTTAAATAATGGCAGGCTGATAGAGGAAAACCACACCACGAAAACTCTGCCCATGGAGGATGCTCAGGTGTACTGTCTGCAGGAGCAGTGAATCTGGTGCCACACCAGGAAAGTTTACAGTACAAAATGCTGCAGAGCCAAAGCTCAGTAGGTTGCCGTTGAGCAGTGTAAGAACAGCTACATCAAAGCTGCATGCTCAAAATCTCAGTGCTGTATATAGGGACCTGTACACTTAGCAACTGACACTGTCAGGCTGGCAAGGCAGAAATCATAAATGGTCATTGCAGTAATCAAATTTCCACATGACTTGTCACGACCACAGTATTCTGTACCGATACTCCTAGAAAAGTCATGACAGCTTCCAAAAAAACCTACAAAACTATGTTCTTTTCTTAGTGCTCTCTTTGCCTCATTTCCTAATTTTTCTCTGTATTTACAATATTAGTGTTCTTTTTCTTTGCTCAATTTGCTAATAGCAACTCACAGTTTGTACTACAGAAAGCTCATGCTATTAAAATTTGCGTTATTCTGCATATTCATCTCCAGTTTATTTCTTCCACAATTTTGTTTTCATATTGTGTTTCTACACCTTCTGTGTGCAACTGTGAAGATTTTGCTATTTTTAAATTTAAGCGTATATGACCTTTCCAGAGAAATTATAGTCCAATCAAAATGGTTGATGTTTTCTTAGGAGACATTCCAGTGTACAAAATTCCAAAACATTACAGACTGATTAAAAGAAAATTCACTAGAAGACATTTTTTTCTCTTTTTTTTTTTTTTTTTGCAATCAACAATTTTTCTGTATTGACAATTTGCCAAGACTTTTTGCAAATTGTGGTCTAAAACTAGTAATTAATGGAGTATGCACTAGACAGCTTGCATTTTTCTAATTAGAAAAATAGTCTTACCAAGTCAGAAAAAGCAATGCAGAATGAAGTGGGTAAGCAAGGCAAGAAAAGTGTAAGAAGGTACAGGCTCATTATGAAGAATAGAGATTGTCAAGATACTTTTATTGCTAATTATGATGCTTTGATAGAAACTGTGTTGCACAAAGATTTTTCTCTTACATTAGGTCATGACATCAAGAAAAGCAAAGAAGGTGCAATGGAAAAATCTTTATTTAATTGTTAAAAGAAATGAAAAATTTAATACTGAATAACATAAAAGTCATAGTTTGGTAGAGATACGTTGGTTTGCAAATATAATACTGTTTTAAATTTCATTTTGAATAGAACATCTCACATACAAAGGAAAGAAGAAACTGTCCATCAAATTGTGTGTTCTTATGCAACAGACATTTTGATGACTCTTCCTTTCTGCTTTCCTTATGTGCACTGTAATAGTGATGAGAGATAATAAGATTTCAAAAATTAAGACTGCAGTAAAAAAAAAGGAGCTCTCTGGCCAACAACCTGCACAGCTGTGGGAAATCTATCCAAAGGTTCCATGGCAGCTGTCTTTTCTCGTTTTAGCACTGTTTACTTAAAGCACCAGTGAAATGTCAGGGCTGCCATTTTCTTACCCAGGACTCGGAGCATGGAAATGAAAGTTTTTTTCTTCTTTGTATCCTTGATCTGGAATAGGGAGATAGAGAGCTATGGAAATGTTGATCTATCTTTCCTACCCACCTCCTCCAGTGAGAGCTATAGGAACAATACAGGTGTTTACATCTTTAGCTTGATTAGAGGCAGATCTTAAGGTACCACTGAGGGACCACAGCCCCCCTTTCTTACTATGGCTATACAGCACCTTGTGGTCTTTGCAGAAGCCTTTTGGTAGAACTACAGATATTACAGACACAAATATAATAAACCACACATGTCCATACAATGCATTACCCACAGGACTGGATACAAATGTGCTGAAGCTTATTTCCAGCTTCAGATGCATTGTGGTGTCAGCAGAAGAGCCATCTTTTCAGCAGACCCTGTGAGATATCTCCCTGCCTATTTAGAGGTTGGTTGATGCTGTGCCATCACAATGCTGAGCCAGAAGCATGTTGTTCGATGTAACCTGGTGAATTTTGGCCATATAGCTCCTCCTCTGCCACAGTTGAAGTGAAGCAGAGAAAAAGAAGACAAAGTCTTTGTATGAAGTGTGCATCCAAATCTGGGTCCTTCTTCCATGACAAGGCATCTGCCATGAAATTCTGTTTCCTAGATGGCAAAGGAAATTGAAAGGGAAGGACAAAGAGAAGAAGGGCCAGGAAGCAAAGCAGAGGGAGATGCACTTCATCCCTCAATACTCTTCGAGGCTGGGGGGCTGGTCAGCACCATTTTCAGTCCTTCTGCTCCCTCAACAGCTTTGTTGTCTATCCTCAAAGTTAGATTTAATAAACAGGAGTTTATTATCTCAGGCATAATTCCTCTCAATGGGGTGAGTTACCCAGAGAAGCAGGTACAATTTAAAGCATCCAGTTCTACACTAAAATAGTGAGTATAGGATAAAAGCTACAGTGAATACCCATTTTTGAAAATCTGGTTGTGCATCAGGCATCCATAAAAGTCGAGCTCTCATTTAGGTGAGTGCCATTATGGCAGTTACAAACCAGAAATTCCCCTCCTATCTTTAGAGTATGGTTAATCCTGAAAACCATTGCACCTGTGCTAAAAGGTGCTGCCAACTCATGATGTCATCAGTCTCCTTGGTGTCTGTGTGCAATTCAGTGTTGCCCAGTTACCCCCGCAACTTCACGTTCTGTTGGTCAAAGCAGCATTTCTTCTGACCAGCACAGCCAACACTGCTGCAAGTCATTGAAAATGCTGTTAATAAATTGCTCTTGAGAGGTGCAGAACACTAGGATATCATACAGGTATACTATAACTATGAAGAAAGTCCCTTAGAACAGTAGTTACAGAATACTGGAATTTTGCAGAGACTGAATGGCATCAGAGGATGCTCACAGTGGCCCCTTATAGATCCAGCACAGAAGGCAGCAGAGCTCACTGCAGATGTTCAGAGCACTTGAGAATAAGAGGCAAGGAGTGCTGGTTCTTCACTCAGATGTCCTTCCACTTCCTGTAATCCATGTAGAGGCAGAGACTTCCATGCTCCTTTGCGGCAAAAGGGCCATAGAAGCCCCCAATAGGGCAGTCAGAGAAGTTGAACTGGTACACCAGATTGTTCTTGAGATACTAATCAAGGGTTTCTGACTCAGATTCTGACCAAGCAGAGGTGCTCCCAGAGAGCACCTCCTTTTGAGCTGGTGACAGTCTCTTATACCATCAGAATGGTGAAAGGTGTTTTTCTATTAGAGATGGGAAATGTGGAAAGCAGCACTTCTGTAATTCCTAACATGATTATAGGACACCATCTATGTGTGCATATGGCTTACCAAAATGTCTCCCTCAAACTAGAAAGATACTGGGGCAATGAAAATGCTTGTCACTTGGGTAAATCCAATACTTGATTATATTAAAAATGCTAAATCTAGATATGCACATTAAATCCTTTAAAAAACCTTCTAAAATTGCGAGAAAGAAACCTGAGTGGCCTTGCTGGGATCCTGCATGCTGTATACAGTAGATATATGTAACCTGTAGAAATGAGTATATCACCTTGGCTATAAATGCAATTTGAATGAAATGCAGGAAAAAAAACACTAGTGAAATGATACAGAAATGAATGATAACAGAGGCCTGCTAATATAACAATATTGTACCTCCTTGTTCAGTATGCCTAATATACCTCCCACAAAATCCTTATCTATGATGTGTAATACTGACTGGAAGTAACAATGTGTAAAAACATCATCTTGAAAAGTACCATTTGAGTTGGAACACCAAATGCACCCATTGTAATGTCTAACACCCACAGCACTCATTACAACCTATCATGACCATGTTGCATGTGCCTTTCAGTCTTCCTGGCAGCTTGTTCTGTTTGAGGGGTGATTTGGAAAGGGAACATTTTCTCAAAAAGAAAAAGACAAATTGTTCCAATGATGGGTCAGAGGAAAAAATGGAAATGCAGGAATATGATGACAAATATGATTTTTGGCTTGGCTTCAGTCACTTCAATACAACAGTATGTAGCATGCTCAGAACTGCCAGCTTCTGAAAGAATGGAGATTTCAGCCTTGTCACAGTATTTAAAAACAAAACATCTGACAGCAAACAAACAAAAAAACCCTCAATATTTTTCATCCTTGGTGGATCAACAAGATTTGATTACTTAAACTGGCACTGGCAACACAAATGTGCTTCAGGTATTTTTTTTGTTGTGCCTGAGTGGCATTCATGTAAGGTATGTGCCTCTCCAGTTTGTCCTTTCTCACACTGTAGAATGGTTTCTAAATTTTTAAGCCTGAAGCAGCTGCTGGATTGAAAACAATGTCTTTTTTAAAGAGCAATGTTGTGGCTTTGAAGGAAAATATAGTTGATCTCATATACATGGGAACTGGTTACATAATAGTTTAACTCAGTGAGTAAACTTAGAGCAAAAGTGTTCATTTAAAGTTTCTTTTAAAAACAGTTTCCATTTTTTTGGAAGAAGGTGCAAGTGAAATATTTAAACTAACAGGGAAAAATTACTATCTTTAGGTGATATGACAATAAATTCTCCTGTACATATATACTTCTACCCAAATAATAGCACATATGAGTAGTAACCAGATTACATGTATTAAAAAGCATCTCTTCCAGCAGTACTACCAAGTTTTTGTGCTAACCAAATCAAGAGAAACATTGAAATGTTTATTCATATTCCTATTTCACTGTATTAATTCCTTGTAGTAAGACTAGTAATGAACTTCACTAAACATTATGTGATATTTTCTTAACTGCACTTCTTTCTTTGTCATGACAAGAGTTCTTTCCAATAGAAATGCCTCTTTTGAACATAAAGATAACACAAAGACTTTGAAGAGCAGAAATGGTCATTTTCATGCTTCATCAGCCATGTTCCCTTGCTTTTTGCTGCTTGTATTAATCTGGTGTGTTTACCCAGATATCTTGGTCATGTTGACTGAACAAATACTCTGAAGTGGGGTGTGCTGTGCAGAAAAACTACAGTAGCCGTCAAATTACTTGGAAACTATTTTTCTTTGCAGTGAAGAAACTAGGGGTTTCTCTTATCTTAGCATATAGTAAGGGAACTGAAGAGCCATCGGGAAAATCTAATGAACTCATTAATCATAATCTGAGGGAACTTCAGAGGCAACTGTGAGAGTGTTTTAACTCTTGATCTCCATAGTGGAAAGAGGTTATTCACTAATCCTTTCTTTCCTAGTGCTGTGGCAAGTGCAGTACAGGTTGAGCCATTGCAAAAATAACTGAGAAGCTTGACCTCTGATAAGAAAATAGATTCAAAGTTATTTAGCTAGAAGCTGGATGTGCTTTGTCTCTGAAGAAAGATTTTTCTAGCTTACACTGTAAACATTTTATCCAGTTTTATCCACTGTAAATCAAAATTTTCTCAGTGCTGACCAGAAAGTGAAGCATTGTTAGCTCATTAAATAAAAAGGGCTGAAGGCCAACACTTCTCTTCATCATTAAACTTTATTTGGAACATGTTGCATAGACAGTGGATGACTTGTGAATCCCCTTTAAAATCACAAATTACTTTCTTGAACCTTGGTATCAGCTGTTGCTTTTCCTGTTAATACAAAAAAAATCAACACAGATTAATATAGAAATAATCTAAAATGATCAGCAACTGTTATTTCAGCTTTTGTACACATAAGACATGAGATATTACTTGTCTCCAGAACTTTCCATTTCAAATCTGTGGAAAGCAATATGTCAGATAAAGAAAAGAAGAAAGGAGATAAGTAAAAACTAAGAAGACCACTTTGCTTAGTAGAGTTCAGTTAACGTTAGCTAAGTAATGATTATATAATGAAACTTGTATTAATCTGCATATAGCTGGCTGGTCCCTGCAAAGATGAGAAACACAGTTCTCATGGAAAAGGCATTGTTTGAAATCATGTGATAAATACTTAAAATATAGTAAAATCTTCTGCTTAAGGTTATGGTTCTTAGCCCAATTCAAGTATAGCAGAACTACAGACCTGATAAAATGGTCTACTTTGAGTATATTCAAAGTCTCTAGCAATCATTTTATTTTGCTTATATTAAAGCATCAAGACCAACAACTTCTAATCACTAAGTTTTCCAATCATATTACATCTAGCCATTACTCTTCTCTTTATCTTTCTCAGGACTTTCCGTGAGATTGTACCTGATTCAATATAGCTGTAAGTTGCCCCGAAAAAGGAGGCTCTTCTAGGCTTGGCTGGAAATTCATGTCCATCTCTTGCAACAAGCAATTGTGTGCATAAATCAGTTGAGCTCACTGCTCTGACAGAAAGTCTTTTTCCCCTTTTTTTTTTAATGAGTTAATTTTCTATCTGATCGTTTAACTGTTCCACTTCCTTCTTTGATTGCACCATAATTAGATTTGAAACAAGTGGATAAGCAACGGTGTATGGTGCAAAAAAAAATAGAGAAGAACTGAATAGACTAAGAGTGAACTATGGCATAGAGTATAATGAAACCACATCTTTATTTCTGTATCTGGAAAATTTCCTAATGAAAGTGAAAGAGTTAGCAGATTAACACTGGCTTTACTATTGCAATCAATTGCCCTGTTTCAACCTTTTGTTTTATTTCACGTGTGCCCTCTTGTCTGAAGATGGTGAGGGATCAGTCACTTCAGATTATGGTAACAAGACAAAATACTGAAACAAACATATACCTTACCCTTAATCTATTTGTATGTACTGTCAATAACACTGAACACCAAATTACATTATGGAAGGATAAAGATCACATTTTTGTTACTGGATCCTGTAGAAATCCTACTGGCAGCATCTACCCTGTGCAGCAAAGTTCAATGTTCAATGTTATTTTTCATGGTGTTACTGGTTTGTTTCAAAAATTTCTTAGGTTTCACCCTATCTATTTCACTGGTCACAAGTAGCCCTTAGTTTGTACCCTGAAATCAGGTACAAAGTTTGATGGCCTTGTTTCATGCCAAAAATCATGCATGATTTCCATTCACATAAACCACTTTCTGGTGAATCAGCCTCATGATGACTTTGACTATGTGAAAATATTGTGTTTCAATCCGGATTTACCAGCCAGCTGTTGATCAGAAAGGAAAATAATAATATTGGTGATATTATTATTATAATCATCATTATCATCATAGTCATCAACAACAATAATATTTATTATATTTTTTCATCATTACATCAAAAACAATAATATTGATTATATTATTATTATCATCATAATCAACAAGAACAATAATAATAATAGTAACAACAACAACCATGACCACCAGACTTCCTTTCAGGGGCTGATGGTTAGGAGCCAAGCAGATATCCCAGGTCTCACTGTGGAACTATTAGTCTTTGAGCAAACTAAAACCATCACATGTGTTTGGATTATAAAAGGAATTAATGTTACCTTGTCTATAACTGGTTTCAGATGTTTTAATCCTATAATTCCATAATAAACTAGTCGTATTTAACAACTTTTTTAAGACCGGGGATAGGGAAGGAAAGTGCTTTCATTTCCAGCCATAGTTTAACCCAGTTCCATCCTTTTGTTGATATTAATTTCCATTGTGGGGACAAGTATAAATATGTTCATGCTTTGTTTCAGTCTTCTCTGAATTTTAACTATCCTAGAACAAAGTTATGATGGTTTGCACAAATCAGTAGACATTGGAAGAGTTTAGTACAGGATCTCTAGAACAAGCAGAGACTGCGCTTTCACAGTTCAGATCCCTGAAAAAGGGAGATACAGCAATGAAGGTGATCGTGTACTGACAACATTCACAAAGTAGCTATTTGTGAGCTACTAGCAGTCCTGTTTTAAATGACATTTTTGCACATGAAATCATTAATCCGTGCTTTCCAAATGGGAATTTAAACTATATTTTCTAGTATTATAAATCAAGCAGCTTTGAAATTAATGAAATAAATTTTTAATGATTTAAAATACTATATTATGGACAGTATCAGGTAATGCATAGGATGAATTGACTAGTTCAATTTTGTTTCATTTCTTTAAAATTTGTCTGAGGGTAGCATTACATGCTACATATAATGTGTCTTTCCATTTTTATGGAACCTCTTGTAGTGTCATCTATTTTGGTCTAAACAAAGATTAGAAATACATAATTGCTGCTGAAGATATATATATGTATATATATATATATACCTTCTTTTTAAATGTCACAGTTATTTTGTTGCATATTTTATAATAAAGAGATTTTCTTGACTTGTTTTTCAACACACAAGGCTAGGGAAAAATAATGTTTTAATCATAGAAAAAAACAAGAGTGGTAACAATATTTAGAAATATATTAAAGGAGGAAAATGTTTGAAAAAGATCTATGAAAATATTTTTCCCTTGGGAAATATAATATCATTTTGCATGATTAATTTACAGTTTCTCAAGGATTCACTGAAACCCATCTTAAACTTTTTTATGCGATCAATTCTGTTTTACTGTTCTGAGATTTATGCAATAAAGCAAATAAATGGTTGATTTATCTCACTGTTCCACTTGTGTGACAAAGTATGCAACAAGCAATGAAGAGAGATGAAATCAACTGATGTACAAAAAAGAATTTATTATATGCTAATGTTGTTTAGTTTTGTGAAGATATTTTAGGTTTTTTTTTTTAGTGTTTTCTTAACGGATCAGGAACACTAAAAATAAAGTTAGAAAGTTCAAAAATCCTTCCTTTTGAATGGAAACTGAAGTTTTCTGTTTAGGCCATGAGTACACAGTGGAATGGAAATACATTAAAATCTTCACAAGTGTTGTTCAAAGTGCCTGAAAATGTCATGGTGATACCATCACTAAGAATGACAGAGTTATCTACTTTGTTCAGAAATACAACTCACAATAGGTTTTTTAATTCTGCCAGAAAAAATACCCAAGAATGAGTGGGGATGATCCTTGTCTAAGATAGAAACCAAAATTAAATCCAGATACATAGAAGTCTGCAAAAAACACTGTATAAAAAGAACATTTGTAAGGCTTATTTTATAGAATGAATGCATTTTCTCAATGAAACTGATTTTAAAAAGGAATGTTTGTAATAGATTTTTCCTGAATTTTCAATCAACACTAGTGGTAATAGGCACTGTAGTCACTATTTGTGGATACTAAAATACTTCTTAATATTGACATATCCTCAGGTCACTGTCATGAATTTTACTGATGTCAAAATTGTATATACTTCTCTGTCAGTTGAAGGTTTTGTAGATCTGGATCCTACAGTGTATAGCACATGCTAACACATTTGTACAGAACCTTTCCCCATTTACAGCCAAAATCAGGATCAACAAAACCTCAGACATGATTAGAAAGCTCAACACACAGCTCCTCAGTGGTACAAGAATCAATGGACAACCCATCTTGGCATCTCATTTACTTTTGCCTACAACTGAAGGTTGGCTGATTTTTTATTAGGGTTAAGGAAGTCTGGCCCAAGTTATTCTGATGATCATCAAGGATCATATAAACATAGAATCATTTCAACTGAAAAAGATCTTTGAGTCCAACTGTAAGCCAGAGCAGCCAAGTCCACCAGTAAACCACATCTTTAAGTGTTAGCATACTCATTGTTTAAATGCCTTCAGGACTGGTGACTGAACAACTTCCCTGGGCAGCCTCTTTAAATACCTGAAAACCCACCTGGTGAAGAAATTTTTCCCAACATCCAATATAAATCTCCCTTTGTGGCACTTAAAGCCATTTCCTCTCGTCCTGTCAGTTATTTGGGAGAAGAAACTGACCCCCCACCATATTCAAAACCACTAAGAAATTTTTGGTGCCTCTGCTACCCTTGATAGCTACTCACTGACAAAAAAAATGCCTTACATTTCACCTTTCTTCTTTCCAAGAGGAAAATAAATGGATTAGTGTGCCTCTGAAACAAAGATAATAGGTTTTTAAAGCATGAGAGAACATCTTAAATTTGGGCTTTTTTTTTTCTTTTTAAGATTTTTTATGCTTGTCTTAGTGGTCAGTCAGTCATGCACCTTTTGTGACTTTAATTTTTCATTAAGAGTTATATGATTTCCATTTACTTCCCTGCAACCAACTATGGGCTGATGCAGTGGCTGGAATGAAGGTGTTTTTCAGGGTCATAGGTTGTTTCTCAGTCATCTCCTATCTGTCATGTTGAGTGGGGATATTTGATACACTTCATGGGCATTAAACTGATGGGCAGTACTGGGCCCAAATTAACTTTAGAAATAAATTGGGGATTGACTGTGTCATAATACTAGATGGACCTCAGTGAGAGGGAAAGCTGTGTGAGGCTGGAAGGTGCTCTAAGAGCTGTGCCACACATGAACTCCTTCTTGTGTCCCTGGGGTGGACCACGAACAGGCAGTACTTAACTTCAGCAGCTGTGTAAGACAGAGCAATATTCACCTCCTTTTTTGCAGTATAACCCATTGTTGATGTTACATTGCAAAGTAAGATTTTAGATGCTACACCCAGTCTGGTGGAAAGAGGTAGATGTTAGGGAATTTTAAAATATATTTGTTTGAAAAGACAGAACAAGAAATTGCTAGCAGTTCTTTTTATTGTCCCTTTCCTTTGTATTTTCAAGTACTCATTTTTCATGGGTTCAGGTAATACACAAAAAGTACTAAAAATATATATTATTTTTAAAACTAAAAAAATCAGGATCACACTAGCAATATTACAGAGTATGTGTTAGTGCAGTCCTCAGACAGTTTGATACACTTATGAAAGTTTCTATTGTTTTTGTTGTCACATCTCAGTGTTTCCAGAACATCTTATGGAGCTTGTTGAGAACATGTGGCTGAGCTCTGGTCTGACCTTAGGTATTCCAATTAGTCTGGCATGCCTACAGTGCAACTTTGTCACAAAAAAAATCTGCAAAGTGGCTTTACTGATTTCTGCTCTGTGTCCTACAGCAATTCCAAAGCAACTTAACTTTGTTAAGAAAACTAGGTCTCCATCAGAATTAATTCTTTGTGAGTAACGTCTTTGGTGGAAATGTTCTTCAAAGACAACATGGAGAGTGAGACTGATGAATGGTGAGGATGAGGGATGAGGAGATGTGCAGTAGGATATCTGCTTCCTGATGTGAAAAGCCTGCCACCATTCCTTGTCCCTGAAGTAGACATTCATTCATTTTGAATCTTGTGATGCTGTATTTATCATATTTCCACTGGAAGGCATCTGAGTGATATTTACTGCATAAATGTTCGGTTATGCCAAAACATTCTAAATGTCCAGGATCATTTTCAAAAGCAATTTAAAGCCCATGGTTGCTATAACCCATTTGGCTTTATCCACTCTGACTTTTTGATAATTCCTGAGGAATATTACCTATGGTTGATACTGAGGTGAGTGTTTTCTAACAGTGACGTCAAAAGGTGAGCTCAGAAATGGTTTCAATACATTTGGTGGGGTGATTAAGGCACAAATGTAAACGGAAACAATTATCAGAGACGGCATACAGGGAGATAGGCTTTCTTGAATGGAACCATGTTCTGCTTGAATATGCTAGTGCAATATATTTGTGTTTATGCTGTTCCTGTTTTACTGATGAGTCTTAAATCCAAGATGGTGTTCAATACATGGTCTGAATAGTATCTTTGTCCTTGTGATTTTATTAACAATATATTTTTTCCCAGTAAAGTTGCTCAGAGGCATATAATTTCACTTCTGCATGCATCCCAAGGTCTTGTGACTGTGGCAAAATGGAGTAATTTAGTGCTGCCTTGAGGTTAAGTGTGTTCGATACCCACTAAGTGCAAGTTCCCTCACTTAATTCAGAGCTGATCTTGTGCATATCAGTACTCTGGGCTTCTGCACAAAGCACTGAATCCAAAAGTCTTTTTCTCAAAAACTAGAATAAGAAAAGAATGCACCAGCCATATTTTTGTAACAATACCACAGAGGACTCAAAGTGAAAACCAGGACCCAATCTGTCAGAGGTTTCATGGAGGTTGAGCATTGTTTTGCAAGTTTGCTGCTTGGGGACTAATAGTTCTAGGAACCTCTGAGGTCTGGGTCTGTCCAAACTTCTACTGAGTCAATTTATCAGAAGCCAGGTATTCTGCTCTACTTCCTCCTGTGCAGACTTCTGCCACATAATACCTGTAAGGCAGAGGATTGTAGAAAATTGATTTTTTTTTTCAAGGACGTGGCTCATCTGCTGCCATTTATTCCTATATGAGGTAGTTCCCACAGGTGCCAACCTGCTTCCCTACTAGGAGATACAGTACTTGGTGAAGAAATATAAGTGGGTATCCATGATCACTGGAGCCTGACCAGGTCCATCAGCACTCGATACACTGAGGCATCTAAACATGGCATGCTGGGATTAATGAATTGAACCCATAGACTTAGTGGTTAGACCTAATGAAAAATAATTACTGATGAGGCAAGAAACTCGTGTTCTGTTCTCTTTTCAGTGTAGGAATTGAAATCTACTTTGTCTCTAGTTTAGAGATAAGGTAAGGAAGAAAATGAACACCGAATCTTTCTTGTGTAGATAACCACAGTGCAGCCAAGAACATCGGAAGGAGCAGGGGAGAATTTGGAACTGCAACCTAGCAAAGAAGTCAGTCTTCTGAATGGTTCCTTAGGGGAAAAAAAAAAAAAAAAGAAGAAATTTAAAAAAACCCTACTTGAGTAGTGTTTTGAGTACGCACCATCTGATTAAAAATAGACCTGAATCTGTGAACAGGTTGACATTGTGCTTTGAGACAGTAACCAGAACCATCAGATTCATACAATTTGGCTAAGTGCTTTTCTAATGTTATAAAATGTAATAACTCTGCTATACTAACAGCCATACTGCTTTCAGATACTGATATACTAATTATATCCTTATCTCTTTCTGTGACTGAAAGTGTTACAGATATGTACACCTTATCCTGCATTCAGGATCTCAGTGAGTAACTTTGTTAGTTTCTAGGTGGTAGTTGTGAGCTATGTCTGAAGTAAAGTATGGCTGTTAGCCAGTGCTTTATATATTACATCAGACTGTGAGCCTTACTTGCGCTAGGAACTGAATGGTAAAAACTACAGTCTTTTTTTTTTTTGTACAGTTGACCGGCCATAAGTTATATTATAGATAATAAAAAGCAGGGATTTAATCAACAATGAATAATTATAGTTATTTGGCAAAAATACTAAGGAACTTTGTTTTTGTCTTGTCTTTTTTTAAGGTCTTAGAGAAGAGTTCAGTTTATCTTTCATATGTTGAGATTGGAACACTTCTTTCCTTTAACTCACAAACTTGACAGACAGAAGTGTTCTTGCCACACTTTTCACTTTCGGACACTATATGTCATATTTTCTATGAGCCAAATATCCTTTACAGAGATATCTGGGAAATAAGCCAGTTATAATGGTCTCAGGAGAATCAGCAGGATTGCTGAGAAACAAAAAAGTATACTTATGTATAAGTACATGAATGTCTCAAATTAGCACAGCAAATGGCAATTGACAGCTTTTGATGAATCTTGGCACTACTTTCTGATCAAACAATGTATGAGGCTTTAAATGAAAATGTATTTCTCTCTTCATTGACATTAATAAAGTTCTGAATCTGTAGCTTCTGAAATATGCTTATAATTCGTGTCAATTTTGTCCAAATACTGTTTGTGTAGTTTTGGCCTATCAGACAACTGTATATCTCAGAAGTGAGCAAAGCAGTGTCATTGCTAGGAATACTAGCATCATTTTCAAGTCACTTTGTTAATTTTGATGTCATGGTGCTCAATTTCAGTTTATAGGTTTTTTGCCATGGTTGGTAGGTCCATCTTTGAGAAAGATGGCCTCTGGAAAATATTGATTTATTTTTTTTTTTCCGTTTGGAGGTAGCCCAAAGTGAGCCAGATGTCAGAGCTCTGACTTAAAATCATGCCAGATTTTGAACAAAAAGTCCCAGAAGCAGAACTGATTGGGGGAATATGCAGATACTCTGCTATTTATAGAGGAACACACTAGTGCAATCAAATATTAACATAAGTGCACCTTTAAATAGAAAATCATAGTGAAAATGTCTTTTAATACACATTGATATAGCTATTCTGTATTTTAAAAGTCTGTATGAAGAAGAAGTACCATCAGTTAATTA
>VXBU01014342.1:158295-171895 GCA_013400315.1 Bombycilla garrulus | reverse complement strand
CCTCTACTCTGATTCCCCACAGTTGTCCACTTACTACTTTCTTCTCAAGTCCTGGACAAGTACTAAGCAGAGTACTTCCAAAGACAAGAATTTATTTCCCATACACAAAATATTTATAAATATTGCTTGCTAGAAGTAATTTACAGTGCTACACTGCTTTCTGGATTGGTGTGAAACATGACTGCTTTCTTAAACAGTCATTGGTCAAACCGAGTACATAAAGCAGGCAAAGTATCTCATTGGTGAACATTGACTATGCAGTTCCTTCACTAACAGCTGAAGTTCCAGTTTAAAGCTCATGCTTTTAAAGTCAGAATTAGCTCTTCTAATGGATTAAATATCCTAAATATTCCCTCTAAAAGCATGTTGCATTTCTGATGTATTATTCAACTATTTTCACAATCAGTCTTAGTGAAACACAGTTCCTGTTTTTACTAAGTATGAGACTAACCTTGCTTCAGCCCAACCACCTGTCAGTCAGATAGTACTCCCAGATGTCACTGGACAATCTTCTCCTTTTAATTAGAAAAGAAAAATTAATTCTTATATTTGTGTGTGAACTTCAGTGCTGGCTGGTGCCATTTTTTGGATTTTTTTCCCTTTTTTTTTTTTCCCCATGATGTAGACTAGTAAATTTAACTATAGACAAGATTTTTTCTAAACTTTATCATTAAAAGTCACATCACCCTCTTAATGAAATACTCTTCAATTGTTTCAATAAAAGCATTATTTTATGGAAGATCGTTGTATTTAACAGATTTGTTAGCACACAAAAGTATTTAAGTCACTTTTTTTCACAAGAAGGTTTAATGTAACTAAGCTTATAACTTTGTTAAGATTTTTTCATCTTTAAAAAGTGTGCTTTGAATATAGGTATAGAGGTATGAACATTCAGAATTCAGTAAAAGTTTAGTTATTGCATTTAAACAAAAAAATTCTTAGATACATTGGTGATTTAATCTGAACCTGTCTCCTGTCTTAGAGAAAAATGTCAGAAATAATTATAAATATACATATGAATATGAAAAAATATATAAATATAAAATATATCAGGTTATTTTTTCAGTATCCTGAGGAAAGCCCATGGCTATTCTTAGACACCTTTAATCATTACTTTCAATCACTGCTAATATTGCAGTTGTTTTTTATTTGAAGAGTTAAAGGGTGACAGAGAAGTAGTAATTTCTCAAGCTTACAATTCCACACCAGTTACAAATCTTTCTTAGTTTTATCTGCTGTTAACCTTCACATATGTGCACACTTCTAAGCAATCCAAACGAGTAGAAAAAAATTAGATATAATTGAGTTACTTGCTCAAGGTCTTTAGCTGGAGTTATTTTAAGGGTATTTAGTATTTTAGCCAGTACATGAGAGATGAAAACACACTGCTTTGCATAGTTGTGCCTTATAAGATGTGTGATCCTCTTCAGCCTTCCCTCTTTCCACCCATGTTGCTCAAAGGAGCTGATTTTAGATTTTCACAGGGGGCAAAATGGGATCTGATTTGCTCTTTTGTTATCTACAACAGTTTTAAATGCTACTTTGAGCAAAAGTCTCCCATGATCACCCTTGTATCCAAGGGCTTTGAATGTTCTGAGGAGAGATATTCTTGCTGCTGTCTTCCTCTTCTGGACCAATGTTGACCCAGGGTGGTAGTCCACAGCTGGTTGAACATGAACCAGCAGTGAGCTCAGGTGACCAAGAAGAACAATGTTATCCTGGCCTGGATCAATAATAGTGTGGCCAGCAGGACCAGGACCAGGACAGTGATTGTCCTCCTGTACTCAGCGCTGTTGAGCCATACCTTGAATCCTGTTCAAGGAATCAGTTCTGGGCCACTCACTGCAAGAAAGACACTGAGGTGCTGGAGCATTTCCAGAGAAAGGCTCGGAGCTGGTGGAGGATCTGGAGCACAAGAGCTCCTTGTAAGGAGCAGCTGGGGGAGCTGGGGGTGTTTAGCCAGGAGAAAAGGAAGCTCAGGGCTGACCATATGGCTCTCTACCAGTAGTTTAAAGGAGGCTGTAGAAAGGTGGGGATCACCCTCTCGAGCAGCTAGTGACAGGAGAGGACAGAGCTTCAAGCTGCACCAGGTGAGGCTCATGTTTGGGGTCAGGAGGAATTTGTTCACAGAATTGTGAAGCACTGGGACAGCTTGTGCAGGGAGGTGGTGGAGTCACCATCCCTGGAAGTGTTCAAGAAAAAACTGCACATGGTACTTAGTGCCATAGTGTATTTGACAAGGCTATGATCAGAGATTGGAGATGATGCACTTAGAGGCCTTTTCCAACCTAAATGAGTCTGTGATTCTGCCACCTCCATTGCTTTTCCTGAGCACACACTCAGGTGCCACAAAGCAATCTTGCACTATTATACATGCTGAAGGCTGAGCTCTTAAACAAGGGTTACCTACATGACCGGGGTTCAAATGTATCTCAGCTGGGTTACAACATGTGGTTCTAACATTTTCAGTCATTGCAAGGATTATCCAATTATAGCAACAGTCCCACTTCTTTCTCTGCTATTGCTCATGGAGTAATAGGCAATTTAGAAGAAGAAAGGAGTACATGATCTGACCCAGTGTATTCCAAGATCTTGTAAGTTAAAGAAAAAGGTAATATGAGACAAAAAGGGTTTTAACAGAAAAGGAAATTAATGATCATGATGATAGTCCTGGCAGATGGTCAGGGGAAGTCGAGAAGATAGGACTAGAAGTGTTATTTAAGGGGAAATGAGACTTTTGGGGGGTTTTATTTGAGACAGACTAATAATAAAATAGTTATTGGGAAAAAATATCTTTTGCAAAGAGTCTCAGATTTGGAATAAACACTTCTTTCTGTGTCAGCTTTGAATGGTGGAAGTGAAAAGAAACAAACAATGGGTGTTAAAAGAAAAGGCATGTTATTTTTAAGGTGGCTGATAATGGGATTCTGCTATCTGTGACTCAGGAATGCTACTTTGTTGGAGTGCACCACAGGAAAATATACCTGCATATATACTACCTAATACATTAGACTTCTTTTTATAAATATTCACCCAGAAGCACAGACACTAAATTTGATCACTTATAATCTTATAACTCCTAGTTCTGCAGGTATTGTGGTTTGAACTCTGAAATTGTTCTTCCTGTGGCTAGCTCAGTGAGACAGTCAGAATACAGCATTATGTAGGGTAGCTTTCATGTTTCTTTTTCTTATTTCTAATAGCTGCAGATGCTTTAGAGTTAGATTAACTGGTCTTTTATTTTCTTTTTTTTTTTTTCCTGAAGACTAAGCAATTCAGTTTGCATATAGGAAAAGCATGGAGAAAAGGAGAGGAAGGGAGGGAAACAAAAGAAATTTTCATGAGGGATTATGGGAGTTCTCATGAATGAAACAGGTCATTGGTACTCATTGGATAATCACCATAAATTTACATTTTTATTCCCATAAAGCAGGAGGTATCTTGCAAGGCAGTGTAAGGTTTTCCTAGGGCATTTTAATGCTTTTACATCTTTTCTTCTGCATCATATATGCTTAGTTGTTCAGGGACCTAGAAGTGAGCCACAGAAGCAGAGGGGAAAGACATGCTGTTTATCTGACTTGCAGTCAGTTGGTAAAAGGTTTGTAACTGTTTCTATTACAAGTAGACTTGCGAATCAGAGACTGGTTCAACCTGCATCCATCTCTGTGACTTTTCTTTGTGCAAAAAGAACTCAAACAAACAAAAAAGCTGTTTGCACTGATGGATGCTGTACAGAATCCTGACTCACAGAGGCATAAGACTGTAGTTGAAAGTGTAAAACACACAGTTTAGACAAGTAGTTCAGCTTTTAAGCAGCACTGAAACATCTTTAATATGACCGATTACTTTGTAGGTATCCAGAAAATTTCCAGAAATCAGTTCTGAAAATATGAAAGAATTGTCATCAAAGAGTGCTAAAGTGACTGCAATAGGTAGTCATGTAAGAGTACTTGGCTATTGTAGCAAAAAAACCAACTTTGGTGCCCTCTTTATTATAAAAACACAGAGTGACAAACAGATGAAACTGCTAAAGTTTTATCAGGCTTGACATGGAATTTGGTATTTATGTGGATTCCATAAAAAAGTAAAAGGTCAAGACATACTCGAAACTCAATCCTAACTGAAAATATTTGCCACTTGCAGTAAGCCTGGCTCACCTTTCTGGTTGTGATGAGAAATTCAAAAGCTTTTGTCACTCAGTTAAATCCTAGATACTACACTGAAAGGGAGGTTTTTGTGGGGGTTTGTTTTGGTGGAAAGCCTGTGTAAGTACACAAAGCATCATATATTCTTACCTTCTCAAGGTGATTTGCATAACTTTTTTTTCCTTTGTTTTGACCATAAAAATGAAGAAATAAAATGTTTATGTGCCATTAGGGCACAGTTGCGGCTAGATTGACCCTAATTCTAGTCCCTCCAGAGCATGACAAATTAAATGGACTATGTTATAATTGCTCTGATAAGCCAAACACTCTCAGGACATTCAAGCCACCCAAGAACAACAGTAAGATGTATATGGTCATGGGAACTGTATTGCTTCTTATGTTTTGGATTATTAGCAGGAAAACTTGTTTCCCTCTTGAGCAGATTCCTGTGGAACACACAGGGGCTTGGACTTCCACCACGTAAACAGTCAGAAAACACACAGTAGTATTTTAATTTCTGGTACTAGATGCCCACTCAATACCTCAAATTTGAAGAAACTCAAACTTACAGTCCAAATATTTGCCTTCTTCAAAAGGAAGCAGAACCTGCTGTTTGAAGCACTGGGTAGAAGTTCTGACTTCACTAAAGTCAGTGACAATCAGACTTTGTGCATCAGTACCTAGAAATGACATGAGTTCTGTGTATGAATAGAAAAAACTTTGTTCTATGTGATTGTTATGCAGCCTTTCTTTAATTTGATGCTGCTAAAAATTTCCTAAGTAAAGGGAAAAAAGAACCAAAACAATGCAAAAACTAATTTCCCAGGCTTTGAAGCAGTTTTATACAAGTAGTTATTTAATTTAAAGTTATTATTGCAATCTGATTAACTAATTAATATTCCAAAAATTGCTCCAAACAGATATCAAGAGCGCCATTTTACTTTAAAATTGCCTGTTAGGAAAGTGGTACTTCTCATGTGTTTCAATTAATGTTTTCAATTCTTAGAGAAGTAAAGAGGGAGGTCAGCAGAACTGCCACCTTGGGCTTCCATGGAGTAGATTACAGGCCTTTCAGTCTGACTTTCTGCCAGGGAAGGTCGTGGAACAAATAATCTTGAGTGTCATCCTGTGGCACATGCACAGGGAATCAGGCCCAGCCAGCATGGGTTTATGAAAGGCATTGACCTGCTGGACCAACCTCATCTAATGCCAAGGCTACCTACTCAGTGAATGAGGGAAAGGCGGCAAGTGTTATCTACCTCAACTGTAGTAAAGCCTTCGACACTGTTTTTCACAGCATTCTCCTGGCAAAATTGTCTGCTTTTATAGGCACACCCTTCACTGGATTAAAAAATACTGGATGGCTGAGCCCAGAGAGTGATAGTGAATGGAATTAAATCTGGCTAGCAGACAGTCAGTGGTGGTGTTCCCCCAGGCTCAGTGTTGGAGCCAGTTCTGCTTAATATCTTAATCATTGATCTGGAGAAGGGCATTGAGTGCACCCTCAGTCAGTTCACAAATGACACCAAGTTGGATGGAAGTGTTTATCTGCTGGAGGGTGGAAGGACTCTGCAGAGGGTTCTGGACAGGCTGGATTGGTGGGTCGAGGACAAGTATAGGAGGTTCTGCAAGGTGAAGAGGTGAGTCCTGTACTTGGGTCACAATAGCCTCGTGCAATGCTACAGGGTTGGGGAAAGGTGGGCAGAAAATGACCCCGCACAAAAGGACCTGAGAGTGCTGGTGAACAGTAGCTGAACATGAGCCAGCTGTGCCCAGGCAGCCAGAAAAGCCAATGGAATCCTGGTTTGTATCCACAATAGTATGGTCAGCAGGACTGGTAGTGATTTTCTTCCTGTACTCAGCACTGGTGAGGCCACATCATAAATCCCGTGCTCAGTTTTGGGCCTCTCACTTACAAGACAGTGAAGTACAGGAGCATGTCCAGAGAAGGGCAACAAAGCTGGGAAAAGGTCTGGAGCACAAGATTTTTGAGCAGTGGCTGAGAGAGCTGAGGTTGTTTAGCCTGGAGAAAAGGAGAGTCAGGAGATACCTTATTGCCCTGAAAGGAAGTTATAGCCAGAAAGGGATCAGTCTGTTTTCCCACGTAACAAGTGACAGAAAGAGTGATATCACCCTCAAGTTGCATTGAGGAGGTTTATATTGGATATAAGTCAAAATTTCTTAACTAAAAGTGTTGTCAAGGAAGAAGCTACACAGGGAACTGTTTGAACCACCATCTCTGGAAGTATTTAAAAGATGTGTATATGTGGTCCTTATGGATGTGGTTTAGTGGTGGACTTGGCAGTGCTGGGGTGGACTTTATGGTCTTAAAAGTATTTTTAACCTAACTGATTTTATGATTATATTCTATGGATTGAACTATTACTATATATAGTAAATGAGTCCTTTTTACTTTTTTTTAGGAGTCCCTCTTTTCTCTTATTTGATCTGTCTGTTTTTCTGGGGAGTGATTAATTTACCTGTAATGAGGAACGAAAGGGAAAAAACAGGAGGTGGGAGGGTAGGTGTGCATTCTCTTCCTCTTCTCTGGACTCATCGTGCTCTCTCTTACCTTCTCTCTCCTTCTAATCTGTTATTTTTCATGCCTTCATTAATAAGTGATGTTTATACTTCCCTGGCTAACCTATGCGTTTTCCCCCCTTTCATTTCATTCTCCTGCCATTGTCCAAAGCTGTAAATTCACCTCCTGTTCTCTAATCTGTTCCTCTTCCTGTCATCACTTTATTTCAAGCCTGCTTTATGCTCTTCCTCAGCATTTTTAAAGTGCATAATTTTCTCCCTTCCTTTCGTCTTCTTTTGAAGCGTTAATACCATATTCATGCAGTAGGGGCATTCAAGGTGGAGACAGGGATAGCAAGGAAGGAAGGAATTTTCTGTCCCCATAAAATGCAGGTTATCTCTGAATGTATGTCGTTGTACCTGAATTCTCTCTTCTTCCTGGGACCAATATGGTAGAGAAGTATGCTATGAAAACACTGAACATACAGTCCATCAGCAGTTTACGCTCTTGCTTTTAGCTGTGGGCCATTCTGGCATAATAAAGGAAAGATGGAGCTATGTGAAGCTAATTCATAACACATAGTAGTTTACATTCAGACCTAAAAATCATAAATTGTTTGCTTTGTGTCTTGCAACCTAAAAAGTGTTACTACCTTAAAAGTTGTGTTCTTTTCTAATGGGAAGAAAAATAGAGGGCATAGCAGGAAGGTCATGAAAGAGTTTAAAGGGGAAAGAGGTCAATTAATAGAAGCAAAACATTATTTCTCTTGCTGAAAGTATATTTAAGAAGGGGAATATATCACAATAATCAACCAGGTTTTTTGCCTTCAGCCTGTCTGAGGCCATGTGGTTTGGAGATCTGATCACTAGTCCGAAAAGGAAAGGCTGTTTGCAAGATTTCTGGGGTGTTTTTTCCTGGAAAAGGTGAGAGGACAAAAGCAGAAATCTATGACATACACTTTATGCCTTGTGAGGAAAGTATTCATCTGTGTATCTGCCTCTCTCTCTCTCTCTCTCTCTCTTTCTTTCTTTCTTTCTACATGCATATATATAGAGATCCATATGTTTCAAGCTGTCACTGAATTGGTTTGGAGGCAGATTTTTCTTTCATGTACTGCTTTGAAGATTAGGTTAAAAATGCAGTATTTAATATATAGCTTAAACTAATTGAATTGGATTTTCTTATTTGTTTTGCTCTTTTACATTCACCATTCAGTATTTTATGGAGTTTTGCATGGTATTTCCATCAGTAATAACAGTTCTGACTACTTGGAGACAGAACAATGCCAAAGTAGAAGACAGTGTTTGAAAATTCAAACATCATTTTGTAATAATCATGCTTGCTTAATACACCCCACAACATTTTGGTGTATACAGAATCTGTGGAATTTTTAAACCATTTCTAAACTCATATTTTGAGTGAGCATGAATAGCTGGTTCTTTGTTGTATAAATAAGTCATTATTTTCTCATTTGTGTTTGTGCTGTCTTCCAGTACTCTTGATTTCTTTGATAGCGTGAACTTTGTTTCTGTTTCTCTTTCAAAATACTGCTTCTATTCAATTTTTTTGCAACAGGTTCATTGGGCAGTACTTTTCCCATTTTTATTATCTTGTGTTTTGTTTGGCTCTGGTATTTTTCTTTCCCCTGGTGCATAACTAAAACAATTTTCTGATTAAATTGACTAATAATAGCCATTATTTACATTAATTTGCACTTGTATTAGCATCGCTAGAGGGCAGTATTGATTAAATTAGGCACACTCTAGTGCTCCTTGGAAACTTAATTGCAGAAAAGCCTCCAGTACAAACATCTCTCATTTTTAATATATGGTCATGGCTTTCAAGTCCATTTTTCATTGCATCCTAAACATAAAAAGTAAAAGTAATCCTAATCACCATGTGTATTTGACATTGTTATTTGTAACTTTAATGTATGTAAAAGAACACTCTGTGATTTTTATGAGTAAGAATGTGCTTGAATCTTAGTAGAAATTAGATGGCACTGAAGTTATTGTAGGTTGTGAATAATTATAAATAATTATTAAAGTGTAACATTTTTATAATAAAATATAGGCTTTTTCATATGTTCTTTCTCGGGTAAAATGCTGTGCAAAATAAATATCTTCTAATTCATTAACTGCCTCCTTGAAAACTCTCAGTGCAGTATATTTTATGATAATGGACAGCAAAGATAAGCAGAATTGTAAATTAAAACACTGACTCATTTGTTCTTATTGATTTACAGGTCTCCTGACAAATGCAGCAACACCGAATCCTCGTAGGAGTGGTTTAGGCTCTCTGTGAGCTACTTAACTTAGTCAAGTTTCACTGCTGTTGATCATCATCTGTTATATGTCATCAACTCAACTGTCTGTTTCTCTGTATCTCATGAATGACAGCATAATTCCTCTGCATTATGAGCTAAAGTTTGTTCTACCATTCTAAGGATCACTGGACTAAGGAATATAGAAAAAGAGATATGCTTGGGCATTAGCAATACAAAAAAAATTCATGGTTAACGTTTCATCTGCGTTATACACCTTATACACCACTGCTGGACTTGCTGTTACCTACATGTTTCAATCCGAAGAGTCTGCTACAATGAAGAGTATCATCCCAATCAGCCTTAGAGAAGACTGTTTTGCCTATGGGAGGACACTGAGGTGCAAAAGAGAAACTCTTCTTGTGCCCTAAACTGTCTGAATTGCTTTTATTTTCTTATACTTTCAGTATTTACAATAGACCAAAGAGCAAAATCTATTTTAAAGTGGACACAATCTTACTCTTAAGAGAGTTATGTAATTAAATTGAAGGAGGTCCTCATAAAGACATGATTCCAGCTTTCACAAAGCTAAAATGTTGTCCAGCAGAAGTTCTTTATGGAAAGCTGAAGTAAAAACTAACTCAGAGACCTGCTCTTGAAATGCCATGTTCAAGAGAACATAATGGAGCACTGAGAGAAAATGACCTATGTTTGAAAAACGTGGACAAAAAGAACACAAACTGTCTAAACAGCACCTTTATTCCTCTGTACTTAGATTGACTTTCTCGTACTAAAATCATTTTCCGTTTTAACCAGTTAAACATGCCTCTTCTACAGTTCCATTTTTGATAGTTAAAGTTGGATAATACAGTATTTGCAAAGAGCATGTTTGGTCATCTGTGGCCTATGTCTCATCTGATACACCATTTAGCACCAGAAAGCAAATTAAAGAGAAAACAAAAGTAACACTTGTTTGAAAGAGATCATTAAATGTATTTTGAAAAGCCTAAAGTTATATATTTAACAGTTTTTATATGTTGTATATTTGTAGAAAAACCTATTTAACAATTAACGTGATAACTCTGACAGTCATGAAAAGTGGTTCAGAGTTAAGTTGTGTTTTATTACTTCAGTTGTCTCTGAAGTGACCGGTGTCGTTTGCTTTCTTCCATTGGGACATTCTGGATGTAAAGCATGACCAGAGAGGACTGTGTAGAAAAAGCAAAGAAAAAAGTTGTTTATATTACATAAATGCATTCAACCATTGCGTTGTTGGAAGGCTTTTTTTTTTGTTTTTATTTTATTTTTAATTTTTGTCTTTATGTACTGATAAAAACAGTGTAAAATATTTTACTCATTGCTNGTAAGGGTCAGTTTGAAACCTGTTCCTTGATCCCATTTTTCAGTGTTTTACCTCATTGTTAGAAAGCCCACTTTTTCAGCATTATTGGTTAGTGAAAATTTAGCAAAGACAGTATAGACAAGGAAGAAATTATGATAAAACAGAAACAAAACCTTGTTCCTTTTACTGTACCTTTTGGCTTATAAGTTTGGTACATATTGGAATGATACAATCAACAAGGGAGCTTAGTTTCTTCCTGGCAAATGTATTATGGTTTCAAGTATACTACCTAATACTCCAATTAACTTTTAGTGTTATGCTAATTCTATTCTACTAAAGAAAAATATATAGAGATTATTCAAGTGACCATAGATGAAAGGTACAAAAATGAAAAGTTGATTAAAGATTTTTTTTAAAGCCTACTCAAACATTGAGGCTTATATAATGCAGAGGTTGCAGGAAAATATGAACTATGGATCATTTTGTCTTCAAGTAAAATAAATATATACAAAATTCTTATTTAATCATAGGATTTTGACCAGTATCAAAGTAGCAATTAAAGCCCAGCCACTTGTAAAGTGTTATGGACTGACTGCACTATAAATGACCAATGTCAGGTTTAAAATGTCATGCAATAAATGATGGTAAATACATTTACTGTACATGTAGACCTCAAGAGCCAGATCCCTCACTCTACCAACTCTCTGTTTTGATTTATTTTAAAGGGAGCTTCGTAGCCTTATTTAGTAAACACAGAAAAAAATGAAAGATGTTACATCATTTTTTGTTGCTTTACAGTATTCAGTTTTGTGTTGGTTCAGCTAAATTATGAAAAATAAAGAAAATCCTTTTATAAGTGAGACTTGTTCTCTGAGCATGACATCACCAAAGAAATTTCACTAGATGATAAATAATGTGGAAGCACTGAGAAGAAGATAGAATTGGAAATTGAGGACGTGAACTGTGTTTTGAAGTTTTACCTTTCCATTCTCTTGTCTTGGGTACATTCATTTTGGTGTGGTCAGTTGCAGATCATATTAAGGTAATTTATTTTCTGGAAAGAATGGACATCTGAAATATTTAGATCTAAGATCATACAGTCCAACCAGTTCGGAATATGCAACCTTATGACTTTGTTTTCTAATTACTTCAATTACTCAAAAAAGTGTAACCATGTACATGGTTATAAGATCTACTCTGGCTAAGAACTATCAAAGAAAAAGATTCTGATTACTCTTCAGAGGTGCATTCTGAGTCTCTTGTGTACAAGAGACATTTCAAGGCACTTAAAACGTGTTTTGTGCTTTTCTGTCCTCCCCCAGAATGTATAGTTTTAAACAAACAAAATATACTAGCTGCCTTTGTCACTGTGAATTACTACTCTAAGAGCAGTGGTGAAATGTTTCTCTCTCAGGAACAATATGTTTTCAGAATATTGTGAACTTTAATTTTGCAAAACTAAGTTACATATAAAAAAATGTTTGTTTCTGAAAGTATTTTATGTGCCTCTTCCGAAGCAGAATTTGAAACACAGAGGGTAATGTCTTATTTGAATGCTATTAAATATCCATCATTTCTCAGCTTGCACACAAGTAACTTTTTCAAAACACGCTTGAAAAGCAACAGAATAATACATAAAAACACATAAGAGACTAATACAAAAAACTCCAGAAATGCAGTAAATCTTTAAAAAAAATTTGAAAAAAGCTTCTGTGGAGCTTTCTGGTAGCCCTGGCAAGGACACATTTAAGTACTGTTTTTAATATCTGGGATATCAAATGGAGCAAACATTAGCACACTATAGCAATCAATGTGACACATAATTCACTAATTTCATAATTATGCTTTTAGCTTTTTTTTTTTTTTTGCCAATTCATTTCTTCTTAGCAACAGCTCAGGTTTTATGTGGTATTCTCAATCATTCATTTGTTTACTGAAATTGTACCCATGTGCTGTTGCATAAATCTTTAACCCAGGCAGTTACTATCTCATATAGCCTACTCATCACAGTCCTGATTACTAATTAGAGTTTCCAGAAGAAAATAAAGAATTCAACACTGTGTCTGAAAAGCCTCTATAGCTGTGAGGAACAGCTGAACTAGAAGGTGGTAAATGATTGGTTGACAGAAAAATCATAGCACTGAATGCCTGGGCAAATGAACTTGCAGAAAGGAAAAATGAACAAGCCAGCAGTGGATGTAGCACAAGAAGCAAAAAAAAAAACCAAAACACAACCAACAAAACAAAACAAAAGAAATCAAAACAACACAAACAAACACCCCCAAAAGAACCAAAACCATAAAAAACCCCAAAACAACCAAGAAAACCCTACCAAAACCAAAAACCCCCAAACCAAACCAAATTTGAAACATTTATTATACTTAATCAGAGGAGAAGACCGCACCCAGAGCCAGCTCTTTCATCTCATAAACCTACATATATGTAGTATTGTATCTTTTTTGATAAAAAAATATATATGAGAAGGCATTTCCTTTTAAACATCTTTGTATGATGCATACCAAGAATCACATATACATGAGTAACAAACAAAGACAGGAATGGCTTGACTTTTTTTTTCTGACATCATGGAATTGATCCTGCATTGAAGTAATGAATCTCTCTCACTGGGATTAAGCAAATAAAGACAGACAGAAATCACAGTATTCTACTTCTGCTTTCAGACCGGGGCTTGAGTAGAGTAAGGAGGTCAAGAAAGGAACTGAAGCAAAAATCAACCAAGACCAGAGAAACATAAAATTTTTCATTTCAGTGTATTTAGTGTTTAATAAGTGCTTTTTAGTATTCAGTACATGCTAGGGGAGTCAAAGGAGTATTATTTGAAACAGGGAAATAAGAAAGGAAACATTATTTTAACTGAAGAGATGAGAATTTTACTGATAATGTGGTTGTCTTCTTTTGAGATATAAATTCCATTAAACTTAGAGACCCATGGGTAATATATAAAAGGTAATTCTGTCACTGATTAAAAATAAGCTAAAAAATGGAGACTAAACTAAAAAGTGGAAATGACAATAAACCANCTTGCAGAAAGGAAAAATGAACAAGCCAGCAGTGGATGTAGCACAAGAAGCAAAAAAAAAAACCAAAACACAACCAACAAAACAAAACAAAAGAAATCAAAACAACACAAACAAACACCCCCAAAAGAACCAAAACCATAAAAAACCCCAAAACAACCAAGAAAACCCTACCAAAACCAAAAACCCCCAAACCAAACCAAATTTGAAACATTTATTATACTTAATCAGAGGAGAAGACCGCACCCAGAGCCAGCTCTTTCATCTCATAAACCTACATATATGTAGTAT
>VXBU01014342.1:143859-158245 GCA_013400315.1 Bombycilla garrulus | reverse complement strand
TTCAGTGTATTTAGTGTTTAATAAGTGCTTTTTAGTATTCAGTACATGCTAGGGGAGTCAAAGGAGTATTATTTGAAACAGGGAAATAAGAAAGGAAACATTATTTTAACTGAAGAGATGAGAATTTTACTGATAATGTGGTTGTCTTCTTTTGAGATATAAATTCCATTAAACTTAGAGACCCATGGGTAATATATAAAAGGTAATTCTGTCACTGATTAAAAATAAGCGAAAAAATGGAGACTAAACTAAAAAGTGGAAATGACAATAAACCAGAATAGATAGTGACTAATAATGAGCCATTCTGTGGGAGGATCAACGCAAGTTCCTGTACTGCTTTTGACTATGAAGGAAATAAGAATACTGAGATTGCAGTTTATTAGTATCAGCAAATTACACAAGTTGGTGAAGATATAGGAGGCATATGAACATATGCAGAGACAAAATGGATCACCAAATACTAGCAGAAAATGGAAAACTGAGAATCAGGAGTGTCAATTTATCATTTCTTACACCATCAAATTGTGGCTTCAATATGTCAAATTTTTGGAAATATGTCAAAAAAGACTTCTGCTCTTGAAATAGATACTAAGTTTGTTTTCAAGCTACTCAGTGCCTAGGTCAAGTCACTGGTTTCATATGGTAATCCTATGTTTGTTATGCCTTTTTGGAGCTCCAGCAAGCCATTGGAGGACCCTTACAATATATATCTGTAGTCACAAAGCACAATGTGCTCATGGTATTGATGTCCCCCACATCTGGTTTGGACAGACAATGCTCACAATTTTCTAGGTTTGATGTTGCCACTATCAGGCTAGTGAAAGTGACACTAAAACACTATATTGTGCTGCAGTGATTCAAAAAGACCTGTGCAAATGAACAAAGTTGATTAAGATATAATCAAAATCAATTTTTCCGAAAGTATTAATAAACAGAATGCAAAGAACAGATACAGTAAAAAACCCAAAAAAAACACATGACTGTTAATGTAAAAAAGAAAACAAATGAACAAAAACCCTACATCAAAAGCTAGAATGAAAAAGAAAATTTACACAAAGACCTTTGTTTAGGAGTAGAAACTCCAAAGGTATTTATGTTGGGAGTATAGGGTCTGCCATAACATAAGGAACGTTAGCCTGTGCAGAGAGCAGTTTACATTATCTAAGGAACTTGAGCACTACCTCAAAATCCTTGTGTAAAGCACTGTGAGCCAGTGTCTGTCTTCCCTCACTGCACTGGAAGAAGCTGATGTATACATTTCCGTGTACCCAAGAGAGACAGGTGCTTTAGTATGGGTTCTCACACAGGCATAACAGTACACATCACCCACCTCAGGAGGAGGCTGTAATGGCAGCAAAGGTTGACATCAGCTATCAACCAGACTTTTTTACTGAGTTGTAAAGGTGCTAACAAAAATTGGATAGTAGAAGCCGGATGTGTTTGTTAATGTGTTTGGACACTAAAAGCCTGGCTGTTAATGTACAAACACGCTGCACAAAACAGCTCATAGAGCCCCAGTGGCAGTAAAGAGGGCCTTCCCATCGCAATGACTAAAGCAAGTGCAAGGGTCATGTATTCTTCCTTTATATGCAGACAATCTCCACATGGATAGATGAAAATTAATGTACATCCTTCTGTCTACGCACTCCATCACTTCTACAAAGACATATTTAAGCAGCCTCCAGAGCAGAAATATGACACGAACTGCAACTTTAAAACATATAAGCCTAAATTATGTGCTATTAGCAAGCAATAAAAGTATATTTGTGCTTGAAGGTAATTATGTTTAATTTGAAACAACTTAGATTTTCTGCCTCAATGAAGCCATGCAGCACTTGGTTTTCTCCACAGACAGATTTATTTCTTCTCAGAATTTTGAAGAGAGCAACGTGAGAGTGAAAATGTAACTTTCAGCTCATGCAAGACAAATCAAATGAGGGTGAGCTCTGGAGGGGCAGAAATTCTAGCTAAGTAAATGATAATGACCTCACTGTGCACATGAAACTAACACCCCTGAAAACCACACAGACAGTTCTTAAGAAGAGCAAATGGCCACACCTTGGTCTTGAAACAGAAGCTCTTCTGGGAACCTACATGTGCTGTTGTAGAGCTTCCAAACCAGGAACACATGAAAACTGTCTACACCCAAAGATAAATACAGCAAGTTAGAGGGAAAAGTTATTGTGAAATCTTTGCATTTAACTGCACACATCAGGTTGTTTTTTCCTGTACTTCATTACTTGTTCTTCATGGATTAACAAAATCTTACTGGAAGAAATCTTTGTCACTGACTCCATGGCAAGGCCACTTTGTATTATTTAGATGGTGACCTCCTTAGGCAGTTTGACAAACTCAACAAGCTTCCTCTTCTCTCCTTTTTCTCCATTGGTAGAGCCCTATAGTGGTGTGCAGACATACCCACTGCAATGGTTACCAGCAGTCCTAAAGGAATTATTGTAAGGTTGGTCATGCTGATTTGACTGGTGTGCATTTGGCAGTGTGTGGTGCAGTACCAACTAACAGCCCGGCTCATGATACTGCCTCTAGCTGAGCACTTGTATGCCATGTGGCAATTGGCCTTCAGGTTTGTTACTCTTGAGGGGATTTTGTATAGGCTGCAGAATATGAAAGCACTGAAAATTGAATAGCTTTCTGAGATTAATGAAATGAAAGATTTCTTCAGCATCTCTCTCCAGTTAAAAAAGAAAATTTTGCTTTTTTAGAAGTCTTTTATCATTCTTTTACTGTCTTGTGAAGAATTAGAAATACAAAGTCTAGATAGATGCACAGTATATTGACTTTCTACTTACTTGTGAAGATGTCTTGGTCGGGAAACAAGGCAATCAGCTTGTATAAAACAACTACTTACATCCAACAGTATTTTTCTGGGCTCCAAAACCAGTTCTTCCTGAAGAACAAACTTGCAGCAGAAGTAAAAATATTGCTACTCATTCAATTTATTAAGATAATGACTAGGCTTATATTCATAATTGAGAAGTTTCCCAAGTTTATACATTTAGTCATTCAGTGAAATAACTCAGAAGTCTGTGGCTAATGATACCCTTTGCTGACACCTGTCATGATAGCTAACCTTGTCTGTTATTTTTCCAAACACAAAATAAAAGCTATAAAGTTGCTTCATCAGATAATCAATGCTCAAAAGAAATATTGCCATCTACAAGGAGGAATATCTTGCTGAGCCTTCTAATGTTATTAATGAGAGAGGTATGTGTTTGAGGACAGTCCTGTTTTTCCTGTACCTTAAAATCTTCCTTACAACAAGGCACACCTCTTATAGGGGCATGAGGAATGTATTAATTTCTTAGACAGTAAGGCTGCAGAGATTATTGCTGCACAGTGATCTATTGCCCAGCTGTAGCAAGGTTCCAAGGCAATATTCTATTGCTATATTCATTTCACTGAAAGATTTCCCTTACTAGAGTGCATTGACCAATATTTCAGTCCTACCATGAGCTAAACCAACATTACTGCTGTACTGAAGTAATTAATTCAAAATATTTAAAAAAAACCCAAAACATAAATTTATTTATTAAGAAGTCCAGCAGAGAACTCTTACAGTGACAGATGACATTAGCCTATAAGCCTTTATAACTTACATGGTAATAAAATGGGGTTACATTTTTGAATTAAATTGATAACATGACCAAATCGATTTCATTAGTGTATCTGTCATATTTGCTGTTAATGATGGCTAACAGTGGAATAGAAACTGACAACAATCCCTGAAAAACTGTGCAGATCAAAATTATATTATACTGGCATTCATGAATTTTAATATCCTTTTTTATCATGAATTTTGAACTCCTTTTTAAAATTTGAAGCTCACAAGAAAGAAGAGAATTAAACTTTCTACACCTGTCTCAGCTCCTATTATTTCTATTGTTAAAAGCTAATAGACTCAAGAATAGAAGGCATTTCCACTAACTAAAACAAAAAAAAGGTCTTGCTTGAGAGTCTCCTGTGAGTGCTTATAGAGGAATGGATATTTCTCTGCTGCTAAAGTGTTGACATCACAGTCATTTCTCCTGAATGACTAGAGAGCTTTAGGACACCCTAATTGCTGTTTAGAAGACTGTTTGAGGAAGATGCTATTCGTATTAATAGACATTGGTACTCTAGTGTGTAACTCTCTTTAAAGATAATGGAAGTTCTGCAAAAATCTACAGGAAAATATACCTACTGCCAGGAAATATCATAAATTTCTAATTCCACTAACAGGGCTTAAATAAAGGTGAGTTAAAAGTGTACAAGTACTGAAATGCTACACCTTGCAGCACCATTTGAGAACATCAAAATGCCCCTATGTAATGACACACTTTGATTCCTCTTGGAAATATGGTAAGATATGAAATATGTGTCAAATGAACTGAATGACCAAATACTCTTTTCTATTTCAAGGTCCTGATTACAACCTCTTTCTTTGGTTAAAATTGTGTGAAAATAGATCATTAAAAAGGAAAAAAAAAGTGGGATAATCTTGGCACAGGTAAAAGATAAAATTATTAATAAATGGTAAAGATAAAGTTATCTTAAATATATAAATGCATGTGTATATGTAGGGAAGGACACTGTCTGGTTTGAACTTACAGACTTTCTTGCTCTCATAGATGTTACACTTAGGAGCTATGACAGCAACATGGGTAAAAAAACTTAGAGATAGCATCTGTAAAGCTTAGGTGGTAGAGGGAGAAATATTTAGTGTTCCATACTTGAGGGTTTTTTCTGGCCTTTTGGAGATGCTGATTTTTACAAGAGAAACTTTGTCTTCACATCTATGGTATTGTTAACAAAAGTTGGATACTTTTAGTGAGATACTTCCTGTACTGCACATACTACACATATATTCACAGGCTACAGGTTCTTCACAGAGTATTTCTAGCTACATGTTGACAATGTATTAAAAATATTGCTGCTCCTGGAATTCAAGTTAACATTATTTGGATTTTATGCCTATGGTGGATTAACCTTGGCCTCCAGCCAGATACTACACAGCCTTGCTTTCACTCCTTCTCCTCAACAGGACAAGGGGAGAAAATGAGACAGGCACAGGGATATAACCTACTAGCTAATCTTAAAAGAAAAGCAGACTGAGCTTGAGAGAATTAGTCCAAGGTATTGACAATAAAATAGGTATGGATAGTAAGAGAAAAGGACAATATTTAAAGATCACCTTCTCTCTCCTTCCCAAAGTTCAACTTCACTACTTTGTTCCAAACTCCTCCTCCTCCTGTCCTCAAGAGGCACAGGGAGGATGTGGGGTGGGAGAATAGTGATGAGTCCATAACACCTGCTTTGCTGCTCTTGCCTCCTGAGACCTTGCTTCAGCACAGTTACTTCCAGTGGGCTGCAGTCCTCAAGGGAAAACCAGCTCTATGTGGGTCTGCCACATGCCACAGTTCCTTCAGATCATACTTACTGTGGTGGTTTAGGAATAGTATTCCCTAGTTAATTTTTCCCACTAAAACAAAAACCACAAGCTTCTCCCTTTCCCGCCATCCACTCTGGTAAGAGAGACAAAAGATAGATCCTGGGTTGTGATAAGAACCATTTACTGGAAACTATATCTAGACAAGAAAACAAATGGGAACAGAAACAATATTGATAAAAAAAGTATACAAAAGAGGGCAATTTACATGCAAATGTTGCTCACTGACCAATCCAGCACAGAATGACCCCTGAGACAATGAATTAAATGGTAGCAGACCCTCCACAGGCCACATTTTTCTTCACAAGTACTAGTCACACCTCCCCTCACCCCCCCTGGCAGTTAAGTGAGTGGAATAGAATAACCTCCACACATCCATGTGGGTTCAGCCTCCACCCCCTCACAGCTACTGTGGAAAAATTCGCTGTCCTGGCCAAAACCAGGATATCCACCTACACCATTGCATGTGTCATCTCCCACAGGCTACAGTGTGAATATCTGCTCCAGCAGTGTCTCTCCAGGGGCTGCAGGGAAATACCTGCTCCATCATGGGCTCCTCCACAGGCTTCAGGTGAATCTGATCTCTGGCACCTGCAGCACCTCCCTTCTTCCTTATTCATTGATCTGGATGTTTGCGGGGCTGTTTGTCACGTTTTTTACCTAACTTTTCACTGTTGTGCAGTGTTTTGACCTTTCTTTCTTAACCTTAAAGAAGGTTCTTGACGTTTCTTTTTTATCTGTTTTTTTTCCAGTGGTGTTTCCATCTTGGCCAAGGTGCTCAGCTGGGTGGAGCTGGCCTAGGGCAGCCCTGATTCTCCTCACTGAAGCCCCCGGCAGCCACTTTTATTTCTTCCTTGTAATTGTTTGGGTTTTTAACACTAACATATTTCTTCATTAATTGCAATACAAGGAATTTACTCTCTAATCCAGCATATTTTAATAGCAACTATCTTTAAAAATAAAACGACCAAACCCATACAAACAACCCCCCAAAAACAACAATAAAAAAAACCAAACCAAAACTCCACTGATCCTCAAAGCCACATAAGTCACTTTAAAAAAAGTTAATTTTCAAACTAGAGACATAAATGTAAAAAATGTACAGTACTTTTTCTTAACAAAAGTGATGCAGCCTGAAGGAAATTTAGAAGCAAGTAAATTAGTGAAGCCAATAGAGTCTGACAAGACACCCTTCTTGACAATCTCCTGTAGGACTGAGAAAAATCCCCTTTTATCAAGTCTCTTTCATCCCCTGTCTCTGGGGTTAATTGTATTTTCAGCGGATTAAAGAATGAAAAGCAAATGCTTTTGACATTGTATTTATGGCTGCCTCCCTTATGCAGCCAGCTCCAGATACCTGAGGCTTTAGAAGCACTATAAGAGTACATTGCAGGCAGTGGAGAAACTGCAACTCACTTCCTAACACCCAGCTGCAATCCATGACTTCTCAGTGGCCTTGTGTTTACTGAAGATGAACCACTCCATTAAGACTATTCCATTCAGACCATCTCATTGAGTTTATTTCAAAATTTAGCACTGCTTCCCATTGCTGTGTCCATATGCTGAGAATTCAGTAGCAATAGGTAGTCCATAGGAGAAATAACTGGATGAACCTCTTTTGATATTCTTCTCCACCTCCTCCCCTCCTCAAAAATCCTTCATAATACTTAGGTTTGGTGGTGCTTTGGGAGGAAGGAACAGAGAAGTAGGTTGTACGGCATGTGGAATGGAGTGCAATGAATAGTATTTTAAAAGAAAAAAAAAAGTGGATTTGCTAAATCTCAAGAAACTGCCTTTATTTTTTTCTTTTTAAATTAGACAGCCTTGAATAAGAATCTTTGTAACTCATATGTGTGGCATGCTGAGTTTTTTGATCTGTCCCATCAATGGGGGAGTATAACCCCCTTTAAAAAAAAAAAATTATCCAGTTTTGATGCTCTAGAAGAAAATACTTGGAAGGTCTGGCATCAGCATATTCATACAATTCTCTTCAAAGGGAATATATATATCAATATATCTTAAAAATCAGCTGATCCATTCACTAAAATGTATGTCTTTTGACAGAATAGTGGAGCTTGGCAGGGGCTGGTGGAGTTTGTCAACTACAGCAAGTTTCTCAGGACCTTGATCAATCAGGTTTGAGTGCGCTGAACAATGGAGAGTTCACAACCTCTCTAAGGAATTGATTCCATTGTTTGATGATCCTACTAGTAAAAATTAAAAATAAAACAGATTTTTTTTTGAAAAAGGAATTTTCTGTTCTTCAGTTTGCCTCTTCTCCTGTTTGCCACCACTGAGAAGAGTGCACCCCATTGCTACCCTGCTCCACTACCTAACAGAATGGGAAATCCAAATTGGTAACTTTAATTACATGCAACCTTATATTTAATTTCAGGTATAATACTTTCATGTATTTGTTTTGAACATTATTGAAGTGATCTTTTGAGATTAACAGAGCATAATGATGTGAAGTGAACCAAAATAGAGTTGTCCCTGTGTGAAATTCTTGTCTCTCTGCACCAAACTCCTGAATCCAGGCTGTCTTAATAACTGATAGCTGGGATCACTCTGTGCCAGGAACTAGCATAGCACCCTATGCAGTGTAATTGCATTCTGATAACACAGATCTCTTGCTAATAAGCCCCTCCAGAATTCAAAGCGTGCAGGAGAATTATCCAGGCTGCTCAGCTGCTCAGAGCTGCTGTTGTTTGGGCAAAAGAGCCTGTGATCAGGCTGTTGATGTGGTCTACTATAGGAGAGAGTCTGTTTTACAATCAGGGAGCAGCCCCTGTGTGACACAGATCTAAGCTGAACAGTTCTGCTGGACTCACATCAACTTTGTGAAGGATAATTTTGTGAGGTACCGCTGTGTGTGTAAAATGGAGAGGCATGTTTGCTTGTTTGCATGGTATTGGCTTGGCAGATGCTGATGCAGCTACAGTGACAGCCATGGCACAACACAAGGACAGAAATCCTGACCTATTGGTGTCCTGGTTAATTTGCATTGTCTGCATACTTGGAATATAAACTTTAACAGCATATCCTTTTATGTGCCTCTTTGCTTCCTTTCCTTAAAAGAGAGGTTAGTATATTCCCTCATTATGCATTCAAAAGTGCATTCAATTTTTTTATTTAGTGTTAATTTTTAAGAAAATCTGCATCATCACAAAAACCATTTGCTTCTAATGCATAAAATTCCCAAGCACTCAGTTTGACTCATATGTCAAAATATACATAGATACAGTTCAGGCCATAATTTCATGCATACTGTCACAAGATACAATAGCATTATTTACAATCTAAATCTAATTAAAAGGTATGCAGGAATGAGAAAGGGATCAATATCTAATACGTTTTTTTCCATCTGCTTTCTTCATCACTGCTAACATGTCAGAGAAAATGCCAATAATCTGATCTCATGCATGTGTTCTGTTGCTTATCCACTGATACACAAGGTCAGTTGAGATATAGGATGCTCTAGATTCTCCTTTTAGTTCCCTAATTAGTAGGTAGTCATGAGACAGCATATTCAAAAAGTGACACAAAATATAAATGTATCTCAAATACTAACTGTGGAATATCTTTAAATAAAATGCATTCTTGATTTCAAACACAGAAACATCATCTGAATACCTGGAAAAGACGTTAGACAGTTCCAAAATTTTTACATTAAAGGCATCTAAAAGCTGTCATTTTTATAATAAATTTCCATGAATGTAGTTTCACAATAAATCTAGGCAAACTCCAGTGTAAATCTTCCTGTGCTACAACAGGGAGTTATTGAGAAGACAGGAATGTGATCTTTTTTGTTCAAAAACCTTGCAGTTGACCATCTTGAGAGTGGTAATTAAACTTTCCTTCATGCTAATGGTTGTTTTAGTTAGACTGAGCTCTTATCCCAGTTGGGTAGAGGCTTGTATGATTGTTTAATGTTAAACTGCTATTAAGGAGAACTTGGGTCATACAGAAACATGAAATATTATCAGCAGTAAAGTTATTTCCTCCACTTGCATTTTCTCCTGTTCCTTCAGTTTGAATGGCATCTTACTTCTAGCGTCAATGGTTCTATTCCCTCAGTGTTAAAGTCTTCACTTTTTTCAACACAACAGAGCAAATATTTATTGAATGAGATGCAATGCTTACTGGTAACTAAAAATGTCCCTGGAGGGCAGGATGTTTGCAAAGAAATGGAAAGAATATATGAAAAATAACCAAATGTTGTAGAAGCTGGCTGACTATGCCTAAAATGTCTAAGATTTCAGATGAATGGTTCTGAAAAGGGCTGGATTTCATTCTTCAGTTTAGACTTCCCTTGACTCATTAAAGCCAAATTGAAATGCTTGTTGTAGTGAAGTTCTACACTCAACACAGGAGTAGCACTAAAAATGGTCTGGCAAACTTTCTGTGGTAAATAATCCATGAAAGGCAAAAGAACACAAATAAGGTGAAGATCAATATAAAAATATAGGAGTATATGGAAAATTAATCAATCTGTTTTCACAGTAATGGTACCATCTACGCGTGGGGTTGTAATGGTTATACAATAATAAAATGCATCATTTGACTTTATTTTCTTGTAACCCTGGCTTTCAACAAAAAATCGTATAACAACTTATTTGCAAACCTATTTTATCCTCCATGGAGTGTTTTTATAATAATTTCAGGTGACTGCATGTTTTGTCTTTAATATTTTCTACTCTTATACTGAACCCAAATTTATAATTTTAGAAAAGGCAATTATGTACCCACCTTATGCGTATTTCCCCAAATATCTATAGAACATACTGACTAAATTAATACTTTACATCCTTGGTGGTATTTTTATAAAAAATAATAGATATGACATTTTTTGAAATTTTGTTCCTGTTATACCACAATTTCTGAAAATAAATAAAAATCTCTCAAATAATACTACTCTGAAATAAATTGTGTTTCATTAAACTTCTTATGGATGTAGCCTAAAGTATTGTAACTGAATTAACCTTTAAAATTTAAATACATGGAAAGAAAATTAAATATTCACACTGTTAATATAATGTGAGTGTTGATGTATGTGAGGTCAGTGATATAAAACTGGAAGAACTAAGTAAAAATATGAACCATATGATATGGCAATCATGTAAAAGAAATTACAAGATAATGGGCAGAGAAAGGTCTAGTGGGAAATAACTGGTATGTAAAATTTATCTTGTCTAAATTTATATGCCTATAAGTTAGGTATCTTGAGTAGGATTTTTTGCCTTGGCTTTAACTGCCTCAAGCACAGGCAACCTTTTTAAGACCTTCCCATATAGTTAGTGGAGAACTTGTAAGTACTGTTATAAGTGTTCTGAGAGCAATTTACCTTATCCTAAGGGAGACACAAGCATTTGGCCCTCTGAACAGCTTATAAATCATGAACTTAATTTCTGTTGACTTATGAGAGTTTAAAAACCTATATGTAGCTGTTGTATTCTATACTATTAAATGAGGCCACAATTTTCCCATACTATAAGCGTATTATAACCCTTTTATGGCAAATAAATCAACTCCAGAAGATAAGTTAGGTATTCTAGTGTAGCATATGTCCCAATGGTCAGAGGACTGAATATCTTTATAGAGAGTATACAGGAAGCTTAAGTGTGTAACTGAAATCAGATATCTTGCTTGCGTTATTTGTATTTCTGCATTTCAGAATTGGTAGGTGAAATAAAGCAGGACAATTCTCTTTTGCATAAGCTTAGAGAGTCTCAATTTCCGTAAGTATGCACTTTGCTTTATAAAGTAAAGCCTTATGATTCTGTGTTTGACTTTCCTGACAAGTCACCTTTAAATTGTTAAATGGATGATATAGATTCTATAATATATAGAGAGTAATCCATTATTGGTAATTCCTACAGTGTTTGGGTTTTTTTTAAGCATTGTAAGATGAAGTGTACTTTTATACCCATGAAATTCATGAGGCACTGGAGAACATAGATTACATACAATACTAATTTTATCCATCAAGCTGTTCAATTAGAGGAGAAAAAATGGTAGTATTCTATGTAAAGATTCTGCAACTCTTTCCACTGATCCCAAAGGGGCTGCAGGTGACTAATTTGTTTGGCTACAAAACAGGGTTTTAGGATTTTTTTTTCTTTTTTTGGTTTAAATTTTCTAGTATAAGTGTTTTCCATAGAATTTTGAAGGTGAAGGATGGATTTCTGAGCCACAGTAAGTGTGTGTACTTGTGCATGTACACACACACATATAACCCTCAAGCCAAGCCTTGTGAAAATCTCTTGTTTTGATCTTGTAAATTACTTGCTTAAGAATATGGTGGGATCATAGCTTAGTCCACTGAGTGTAAGGATACCACAGAACCACTATGCCCAGAAGTATTAAGGGTCTTTTTTGCCTTCAAAATGTTAGTTTTCCAGTGTTATAACAGCAAGAGAACATACATAGAGGCCCAGATCCTGAAAAATATTTACATGTGTTATAGAACTTTAGAAGCATTGCTGACTTCAACAGAAATAATAATGATTTCCGAATTGAGCAATTGCTAAGATGTAAGCCAGATAATAATTCAACAGTTGATCATGAAAAATACAAACATCTAGTCTGACAAAAATTACCTCTTCTCTTCCCACTCTCTCTTCCCAGCCAGTTGTTGAGCCATAATGTATCTAGTCAACTGAAATGACATTTTTTAAATTTTGTGTCACTGTGTCAAATGAGGTAAACTTGAAATATGTTGGAAATATCACTGGACTTCACCATAAGATTCTTCCATAAGATCCTATTCTTTCTAAACACAGTGGAAAAAATCCCACAGGCAGCTAAGGGTGTTAGCCTTTCATGCTCAGTGGCTTACATGGAAAGTCTTTGAGCAAATGTGTTGTATAATCAAATGTATAATCTATGATTCAAACAGAAACTTATAAAACAATGCCCCCTCTCCATGAGTATTAAATAGAAATGTAAATCAGAGGCTTCTGAATCAAATAATTTATGCACTTCTCTCTTTGTAGTCTGAAATGAGCATGAGGTCTAAAGCTTCACTAAGGTGTGGTGATTTGAGAATAATTTATTATGCAAAAGAGTAACCAGTCAAACAATGTTAATTATAACAATATTAAAAGCTGAAGTGCTTAAATCTAAATAATTTAAAAGTTATGTAATAGATATTAAACACCTCTGAAAAGGAAAAATGCTGTAGGCAAGAGTCCTAATAAGCCTAGTTTGGTTAATTATTGCCTGAAGCATTTCTGAACTAATTATTTACCTCCAAAGTGGGTTCCATGTTTTCAGCATTGAAGTGCCAGGTATTGATTTTCTTTAATTGTCAGGGTATAGAACTAGACAGGCCACACAAAGCTGAAGGTTAAGCCATTTATGGAAAGTGATAGCCAGGTCCTCCAGTGTCACACACTGCATCAGTGTGAAAGGGAGACCAAGGCCCTGAAACTCGACACTTTCAGGGAAAAGGATTATTTGTCTCTGTCATCTGCCATTTATGGTTCATTTAACATTTTAGATAGTGTGTGTAAATTAAGTGGATTTAGTAGCTGCCCAGCTTCCAAGTCAAAGAGAATGTTCTGTTCAGTGGGGGAACCGGAGTATTTTATCCATCTAGTTAACAAGATGTTCATGGCTCAACAAATAATGAACATGGAATTATTTGTAAACCTGTGTTACCATAGATGGCTTAAAAATTAGTTCAAGATGCTTTTTCACTTTCTGCGCACTTTTCCCCCCACCCCTTTTTTAGTGAGTGAATATGCATATTTCACAAAGGCTATTCATTTTAATTTCTCAGTAGAGTCTGGATGCTTTGAGAATTTTTGCCTGTCCGGATGGATGTAGATTTTCTGGCCATAATTTGGGATGTTTGAAATATTACAAGTCCCAGCATAATTGAAATCATCATCACCTTTATATCTCATCAAACCACATGCGTGGACAAACATTTGCCAAACGGCTAGAGTTATTCCAGCCTACTGCAAAATAAAAATAATATAAAATACAATAAATGCAACACAACCTCTTAATTCACACCATCAGTACCATCTTTGATCTTTGAATTTATAAATAGAAATAAAACCTTTTTTTTGTTTTGAATTCTTCAAAATTTGTTGCATTTTTCTTTGGTTTTTCAGTGTCTTCTTTGCAATTTTTCTCTGCCATGGTGATTAACTTGTCCTTACTCTTTTCTCATTCATGCTCTTAAATTTTTTCTGATTCGACATCTATTAATCTCTGTCTTACTATTTTTGCCATTTTGCCCATCTGTAACTCAAGGACACCTACAGGAATGAGGTGCATACCTTATCTGGGAGCAAGGGTTGTCCCTGTAGTGTATGTAAAAGTATGAGACAAACCACCAGAAGATGACTCAGTTCTTAGGTGGGGTAAATTGCCTTCTGAAGGTTCCTATCTCTAATTTGTTTTTCTGTGCAGGGAGCCTAGAGTGGCTGATGATCCTAACTTAGCAGGATATCTCAAGTTAAGTGGAATGAATCCAGACGTCGTTCATCTAATTTTTTGGGTCTTTTATAGACCTTTTTTTTCCTTTTTTTTCCTTTTTTCTTTACTTTTCTTCTTTTTTTTTTTTTCTTTTGTATTGCCTACCTTCACCTGTATTTGTTCTGATGAGCTCACACTGCAGAAACCCTTAACAGCCCACATGCCCAAACTTGGAACCATCATCACTGAATTGAGGTTTCTTCAGTCTTTTGTAGAAAGACAGACACAGAGAAAGATTCAGATCACAGATTATAATGACTGCATCTCTTTTTTGGTCACATATATAAATACTAAAGTGTTTGTGATTATGGTTTAAGCATTTTGATGTCATTAATCCCCACCCAATTTGTAATGGCACTTATTCTCCCAGGCTGTATTAAAATGGAAACTTTGTTGAAGAAAATATATGTAATTTTATCATTTAAGTTTTAACCAGTTCCACTCTTAAAG
>VXBU01014342.1:128496-141385 GCA_013400315.1 Bombycilla garrulus | reverse complement strand
TTTTTTGTTTGCTTTAAATTTAAAATAATATAATTAAAGAATATGTGGCTGGGTTTTAAGACATAGCTTTCACAATTGTCTCCTTTAATATCCATTAACTCTCAAGAGCTACAGTTGTTCGAAAGACAGAAAACACTGTGGGCTAACAGTGGGCTAACACTGTTGAAAATTTTTTGAAAAATAGTAGATTATAAATTCAATAATAAATTTAAGATCAACACTACTGGAAATAGATATTCAAACTAAAAATTTAAAACTTTAGGTTAAACTTCTTTCCCCCACTATTTCTTGTCTACCCTTCTACTCGTTATCTTATTTAATTTCCATTTAATAGCACAGCAGCAGTATGCTGACTACATCTTAAAATGTTACTTGAAAAATAAAATACAATTCGACCTTCTTTGTAAGTCTTCCCTTTGTCTCATTTTCCAGTGCCCATCTTATTTTAGAGCGGAACTGAGAAGTAGTGATTTGCTCTTCCAACACTGGGTGGCGTTCGATTAACTGCTGAACTCTGTTCCCAGGAGTCTCAAACATTCTGGGATCTTCGAGGTGTTTTTCTATGGAAAAATAAACAGAGAAGGACTAAGTCAGGAAACAGAGAAATTTTTTTTCTTTCATTATTATTATACACAATTTGAAGGCAAAAAGTTAAAATCTTTCTAACCTTCATTCATATTTAGGAGATCTCTGTGGAAATAAATTGGGAAAAGGTGAACACCATTATTCTAGAGATGAAGCTTTCTCTTTAAAGTATTTTATTGAAAATGTGTATGTAGTGTGATGCCTTTCAAATGTGTCTATTTCTATTGTAATAAAGCTCCAAACATGGTAACTTTGTAAATACTCATATTGAATTCTTAAGTGCAATCAGGGAAATATAATAACATTTTATAAATTTGTTTAATAAGAATTTGTAATATTTAAAGCTGATGACCTGAAAGATCCAAAACATGCACTAATATGGTTCTTGGCATGCAAATAATTTGCACATTTTTTTTAGAACTTATTTCAGTTCTTCTTATATATATGTTCACCCCTGGAAATTATACAAAGGATTTCTTTGGAAAATTGGGAATGACATTCTTGTGTCTGTAATTGTTCTTCTGTTACTGACTTTGGTGGATTGACCTTGGCTAATTGCCAGATGCCCACCTGGCTGCTGTCTCACCCCCCCTCCTCAGTACGACAGGGCACAAGATACAAAAAACTTGTAGGTCAAGAAAAAGACAAGTTCACCACTTACCAATTTCTGTCATGTACAAAACAGACTTGACTTGGGAGAACAAATTTGATTTCTTGCCTATTAAAATGGACTTGGATGGTGAGAAAAAACCACAAAATTAAAGAAACACTTTCCTTTTTCCCAGATTCACCTTCACTCCTTCATTCCTAACTCATCTATCTCCTCATTTCCCCCCTCAAGCAGTGCAACATGGGTGGGAGGGGAACAATAAGTTCCTTCCTGCTGCTCACAGTACATTGAGGTATATCTTAGACCAACAGTCTGATTGTGAGTGAAGTCAAGACTTGGTCAACAGAGGAACTTACATATTCTCATATTTATTCAGGGAGTCAAAACCACTGGCCAGTTTAGAACATGATATTTCAATTAGATGTATCTGTTCTGCTCTGCTCTCTGCAGTTAGGTAATTCAGTATCACAGTGTAATGCAATAGAGATTTAATATGTGCGTGATGTTTACTTTACTATTGTTTCCTTAAGTTATTTATATGATATACATTTCCTCTTGTAGACTAGAGTTGTTCCCATGAATTTCATTCCACACTTTAAGAGAAGCCAAAATAAAAAGATGGTCATAACAATAAAGTGCACTATTAAGGCCTTTTAGATTCAGCTCCAAGCTATCTCCTGGGTTAGTACAGCTCCATGACATGATGTCTGCTCTGGTCTTGAAAGCTATATGTCCACATTAAGCTTTTATTGAGGATAATTAAAGATTGAATGCATCCTCAGCTATTCACGCAGCTATAGTGATACGAGAAGAAAGACTTGCTGTTAACAAAAGGTGTGATCATACATTCTTCAAAATATTAATTGCCAAGGGAAAAATGTAGAAACCACAAATGTTAGACTCTAGAAATGAAGTTAAATTGCTTCAAAAAATAATTTTGGGAATAAAAATATTTCACTACTTGTTTTAAAACAATTATTCACAAAACAACAAAAGGAAAAGAAGATCTGTGGTTTTTGTAACTATGTGCCATCTCATCCGTGGCACTGAACATTTGTTAACAAAACAGTCCCTTGCACTGTGTGCTCAATAGTAGAGTCTTTATATGTGTAATCAGCTGTATAAAGCAATGAGAAGTGAATTCCTAAACACTGAGCTACCGAGATATGCCTGGAACATGACATGAAACTACATAATGGGGTGTGCAAACATGCCTTCTTGCACACACACGGCTCGTTTCACCCAGAAAAGGGAGTTAACACCATAGCTGGCCTTATTAGCACGTTTTCTGAGAACTGATGGGCTCAAGCTAATACTTGGCATAAGCTGGATGAGCTTCAGAGGTATTATAATTTGTGAATACTCTTTCGGGTACATTACCTTCAAGTAGGTGATCTTAAATCCAAGATTCTTGAAGTAAATAATGAAATGTGCTTTTCCAAGTTCTTTAAAAACCTGTGTCAAAGTAGTTATAGGGAGACACTGTCTCGGAGAAATGCCAAAAATGCATGAAATATTATAATTATTACTTAGACACAATGCAACAATTATCCAAATCCATTAGAATTTTCTCAGTCTTTTCAGTAGTCTGAGAAAAAAAATCTTAGTGTACTATGAAAGCAACTTTTGATTTACAACAATGCAATCATTGTATTCTATATGTATTATAGGATCTAGAGATCTAAAGAGTATTGCAAATGCTTTGTACTATATGCATAGTTAGAAGGCTTATGCCAAAAATATAGCTGTTACCTGTTCAGAATTGTATATATGTGAAAACTAAGTGTACATACACATACTCTCCCCATGCTTTCTTCACTAAAAGTACATAAAGAGATATGAGAGACTTTGCAGTCTTGCTGCATGTTACAAAATGTGCTCTTCATGATGATTTGTTAGATTTTTTTGTTTGAATCCTTGTGGGTATAAACAACATGAAGATTTATGAACAAATGTTACATGAAAATAATGTACAATATCTATCACCACTGGCTTAGATCTGTTTGAAATTAATAAGAATAACATAAGGCCATAAAGGAAAGAGTATTTTCCAGCAGCTAGATATATTTCTCTTTTAAATAGGTCTGCTATGAAGTGAAGGATAGTAGGATATTATATAGACTTTATACTGAAACCCCTCATTGCAATGGAGCTTTTATGTTTCACCAATTTTGTTCTATGGAGCTTTGTCTCACTCCGTTTTCTCCTTGAATTAAGCCTTGTTCTTTCACAGATTTAAGACTTTAAGTGAATTCAATGTCTCACATCTTCATACCATCATTCTTAGTAGAAACCACTGGTCTTTTATTCCTGATGTTTTGTCCTGCTTTGTCCTTGGTACAACATCTCTTGTTTGATCTTTTAAACCAAAAGTTTACAGAGCTGCTATAAGTTACTAGAAACAATATATTCCACCAGCCCATAATTTATTTTAGTTTAATTTGGGACACATGAAAAACAAAGATATTTAATTGGCTATCAGTTCAAACTGGTTAGTGACTATTGATGAAATTGTCATTGCAAATGTTCTTGCATACTGTCCATGCTCAGCCCTGTAGGTGGGTGTGGTTATCCCAGACCCAACAGAAGAGGCAGGTGCATTCAAGCTGCTAATCTCTTTCTGATTATGCTATTACCATCCTATTGGGAATCCTATAGGGGCTTTTCTTCACCCTTTCATGCAAGTCCTCTTTGTGTAAACAGTTGATCGTAGCCCAGTCACTGGACTGTGTGCTTAGTTGTTCTTTCTTTCCAGTCTGATAATTATGTACTTACGAAAAGTGTCTTATGCTCAGAAAGACAGCATTTTTGAAGGTGTTTACCTCATAACCTGACATTTGTAGAATTAATTTGGGATGATGTATGATTTTGCTTGTAGGTAATCCACATCTCCTCTATCATCTGATGATGATACTATGCTATGAGAATAGGATGCTGCTGAGCATCCTAATAATCGGACTATCATCTCTGCTACCTAGATTGTTATTTATAGATATTTTTTGAGAAAAATTTTTTGTCTAAGTAGATGATCTAATTCTCATTTGTGTCCATCTTGTTGGCTAGGTTAATGAAAACAAGGGGCAAACAAGTATTTTGGCCTTGGGCTTATAAGAAGCTCTGTTTGGTAAAATTAAAAACCTAACAGACTAAGTAATTAATAAAATTAATTAGAACTGTATATGCATATCTTTTTGTCTTTGTCTCTCTAGAAAAATTTTTACCTACAGTTAGCAGATGCCAAACAATTTTTATTAGCTTTGAATAGAAATCACTTGACTGAAATTGATGAACAGCAGGGAACAACATAGCAATGTGGGTTACAAAACTGAGTTTGATATTGAAGAGTAATAAAACTAAGGACTCATAAGGAAACTTATAAAAGAAGACTTCTGTGAGTTTAGCCAAATGCAATGAAACTAAATTCAAGAAGCCTGAAGGAATGTGAAGATAGCTAGAACTAAGAAGGGAAATTTGATGTGATTTGGAAGAGACAGAAAGATAAGGGAAGAAATACTCTGTTCTAGCTAGAATAACAAGGGAGTCCATCTCTTTGTGTGAGCCTTGTGCACAGCTATGCCAGCAAGCTAATTCAATATGCAAGTAAATTTGAAGTGTATAAAATCTGCACAAGTGATGCTTTATGCTTTGCTGAGGTAATATTTTGAGAGCCTGTTCTTCTAAACTGAAGACATTTTCAAGGGTTACAGTAGTTATTTTGTTTTTTGTTGTCTTACTCTCCTCTCTACTAATTAAAAGTTTAGCATTATTTTTGTCTAATCAAAAAGGAAGCTGAGCTATCAATTCTCCTAATATATATTGATAATAGATTTTAAATCACTGACTGAGCAACAAGGGCATCAGGACGCTCCTTCTAACTGCAGAGAACATCAGACTGAGAGAAGTAACTTTCTAATGTGCATTTGCTCTTCTGTAGGTGCATAGATGTGGATTTCATCCAGAGTCAATGTCAGGGGAAAAGTATTAGAAAATATTTCCTTCTGTCTTAAAATAATGAAGATACGAAATTTACAGTGAATGAGGAGATGTCTAACTCTCCGTTTTCTGTGGCTGGAACTGTGTAGATTAGTTTCAATTAAATGACTGATTTACAGATGGTTAAAATTACACGAAAATTATCAACAATGTTAAAATGGTTTCCGAGACTTTTACCTTAAGCTCTTTCTCATCTCCACTTTCATCTTCATCTACTGTTATATCTCCATTTTGTGACATGTTTCAGCTCAAAATATCACAACTATACAAATTAAATAGGCCCTTGTGCCTATTTATTAGGAATTACATCACAATAATTAAAAAAAAAAAATCAAAAAACCCAAACACACAAAACAGAAACCCCATCCAAAACACACTGAGCAAAAAACTCCTACAAAACCCACCCCAAAAAAGCCACCAAAATCTAAACTCCCAAGTTTTTAAAATTCAGTGAAAGGTAACTTTATAGCACTTGGCTGTAGTCTTAATATTCAAGCTTTTTGAGCCCCTAATTTGGCAAGCAAATCAGTGGGACCAAAATTTCCTTCGCTCTGCCCTTTTATGCATGCTGTGCAGTGCCTCATCTCTTTTTTGTCCTGACCAGGAACCAGCTCAAAGCTGCTCCGCTTCCTACTGTTCTGTGTTTCCAGATTTATTTCCCAGAGAAATGAAGGTCTTGGATAGGAAATGTGATAGGAAGACTTCAATCTTGGCTTTATATGGGGTAGGGATACAACCAAAACAGTGACCAAAATCCAAGAATCTTTCAAGCTTTTTACTTAATGGCTTTGCACTGCCATTGCTTTAAACTATAATTTCATTTTGAAAAGATAGATTCATGAGCAAGATCCGACCATCAGCGTTATTAAAAATATACAATTTCTTGAGCAATCTTTCCTATCATGTCAAAATCATTCAAGTTGTTTGATTAAAATTTATTTATTAAAAGTCTACTAAATGCAGCTAGTTGTGAGAGAACTCTTTATCTTTTAGGTACTATTTTGCACTGTTTCACCGCATAAATAAGGTTCTTTGTTTTCCTTTGATGTGTATTGTTTTCAACAAAAATAGGCATAAAATGTAACAATTGCACATGTAAAGTCGGATCTGTTCCTGTGCCCATTCTAGTCAACATTTATATGAAACATATTTTAATATGTGTTCTATATGTTAGCATATTTTAAATTATATTTATTTTTTGTGAGGTACCATGATGAATACTGCAAAGCAACAAAACATATTATGATTATGTGCCTCAAAATGGCTGGAACTGTTGCCAAGAAAACAGCAGATGTTCACTCAATCAACAGCAAGAAAACTGATATTCAACATGTAGAAAATTTATTTCAGAGAATTTATGATTTTTTACTGGGGATTTTGGAGACAATGTGAACTGAAAGACAAGAGACATTCTATTTTTGGTTTTGTTGTGACTTGCTGTGTAGTCTCTAAGCAGCTACTTCACCTTTCTCTGTCTCCATTTCTTGTTTTCCCCTTTGTCTCTTCTCTTTAGAATTCAGGGTTTTCAAAAGAGTCTATATTACACATTTGTAGCATGCACAATGAAACCACTGCAACATAAATAATAATTATAATAAGGCCAATTTTAATCTGTCTTCAGCACACAAATGAAAGAAAATTCCTCATTTTCTGTAATTTCAGAAAAAATTACTTGTTATTAATGTTCTTGTGAACACAACAGGAGGAACTGGAGATCGATCAGGCTCATGTCTTCATTCTATAAACTTTTTGGCTGGTTTTAGTGAAATCAACTCACAGCCGAGCTGGAGTCCAACCAACCGACAGAAAAGACAGGCTTTTAATCAGGCTTCTGTACAATGGAGCACATCCATTTGATAAATGAACTAATTAAGCAAATGAATAAGTATAACCTACCACTGTGAATGACACTATGAAAAACCTTCAGCTCCATATTAATAGTTCTAGAAAACCAGAAAAAAGGATGGGAAAAATACAAGTTCAATTCATGAAGCACATTTATGTAAATGAAATTATACTACAAGCAGTGGTCTGTTATAATGCATGCTCTGTGTGAGTGAAGGGGTAAAGAAGTTTGAAATAAGGTTATTTAGCTTCTGAGGTTTTCCTAATTCCTAATTTCCAGCCATTTCACAAACAGAAGAATGTAGCAATGACTCATGCTCTTTCAAATATCCCTTTGTAAAAGTAATTGGAATGCCATAACACCTGGATCCTGATTTTTCCTTTAATATCCAAAATCCATGCATAACCTCCCTAGAGAAAAAAAAACCTTTCACAATAAAAAAAAGAAAAGAAAAGAAAAGAAAAAATCAAAAGAAGAACAAGAAAAACAAACTCACAGTAATTTAATATAACCTCAGCTGTATATTTCCAGCTTTCTCTGATTAGAGGTTTCTAGCATTGATTTGACAGCTTTGGAAACAACATAAGTAATCTCATTGGTTTTAGGAAAATAGCAGTGATCTCTGTGGAACTTTTTTATGTCCTGCCTCTCCCACACATACCCTTGAAACTGTAGATGTCTCTAAAATATATTATATAAAAATAAGACAAAAAGAATGACCTCTCAGGTAACCAAAATCATGTGAAAGGGTAAGAGTTAGTTATTACAAATTTAAATTTGAATGAATTTGTATTCCTATGATACAAATTTTATATGCTGCTCATCTTCAGCTGTCTAATCTTTAGCTGCTTATCCAATTCAAGGTGCTTTTCATTTCAGTATTATTTAATAAGTTTCTTCTTTTCCTACAATAATTATTGCGTTTCAGAGAATTATTTTGTTTGTTTGTTTGTTTGTTTTCCTTTAAGACACAATACACATATTAATGATTTCTGTGACAATATCTGTTCCCAGGACCTGTTTTTTTCATGATGAGATTAAGAATCATCAATGACTTATCTACTAGGAACAGAAATCCAGTTAGTGAGAGCCTCTGAACTGAACCTGTTGAAAAAATTGCCATTTCTAGCTAGCTATGAAATCTTTTGCAAAGAAGAGTTTTGTCCATTTTATACCCACTGTAAGAATTAAAGCAAGCAGTAAAACAGAAGGGTATTCATCAGGAAAGACACTGTGGTAGCACAGATAATGCTTTGATAAGATTCACTCCTATGATATGTCAAATCCCTTAGCATTGAATTTACTGTAATATAGAATCACAGAATCATAGAATAGTTTGGGTTTGAAGGGACCTTAGCGATCATTGAGTACCAAGCCCACTGTCATGGGCAGGGACACCATCACTGGACCAGGTTGCCCAAAGTCCCATCCACCCCCGTTTTCCATGCTTTCAGGGATAGGGCATCCAAAACTTCTCTGGGCAACTTGTGCCAGTGCCTCATTACTCTCACAGTAAAGAATTTCTACTTAACATATAATCTAAATTTCTCTCTCATTTAAGCCATTCCCCCTTGTCCTGAAACTACATGCCCTTCTACAAAGTCCCTCTTCAGATTTTTTTCTAGGCCCTGTTTAGGTCCTGGAAGGCTATTTTAATGTATTAGTAGGCTGGTAACCTGTTGAAACAACTGCAGCAAGAGGGAGTGTGTTATATGGTTGATAAATATACATTTAAAGCAGGTTAAATTGCCTGTAAAGGTGTTTTATGGGTTATTAGCTACACAAAATGTGTGAATATGAGAAATGAAAAAGAGTCTGTTAAAGTCACTTGAGATGTATGGAATAATAATGACTTTCTGTTGTTATCCTGCAGAACCTCCCATAAAGAACCTACAAATTCATAAAGTACAGTTGTATAATAAGCAATCCTTACATATGTTAGTTTGGAAAAATGACAAGTATCTCTGATACAGATTTATCATACAAACTGTTGGCTACTGCAATTATCTCTCTTGTAGTATTTTTTTTCAGACTTGTCTTTTTTAAGCCTATGATGTGAATCTGCACATAGGACGTGGCTTACTGACCATGCATTCTGTAATGTACAATCAAAGAGTGCCTTGGGTTGGAAGAAATGTTTAAGACCATCTAATTTCAAGCTCTTTACAATGTCAGGGACACCTTTTACTAGATCTGGTTGCTCGGGGCCCCATCCCAGCTGACCTTGAACACTTCCAAGGACAGGGCACCTACAACTCCTGTGGATAAGCTTTTCCAGTGCCTCACCACACTTACTGTGAAGAATTTTTATTTAATCTGTATTTACTCTTAGTTTGAAGTCATTACCCCTTTTCTTATCACTTCATGCCCTTGTACAAAGCCCTCTCAAACTTTTCTGTAGGTCTCATTCAGGTAATAAAAGCTGCTGTAAGATCTTCCTGGAGTCTTCTCTTTTCCAGGCTGAACAGCACTGACTCTCTCAGCCTGTTTTTCTATGAAAGGTGCTCCAGCCCTCTGATGACCTTTATGAAGCTCCTCTAGACTCTCTCCAACTTGTTCAAGTGCTTCTTATGTTGGTGGTCCCAGAGCTGGATGCATTACTCCAAATGTGACCTTGCTGGAGTGGGCTACAGGGAGATAATCACCTCCCTCAACCTGCTGGCCTATGCTTCTTTTTATTCAGTCCATGATACATTTGGCTTTCTGGCCTGTGATTGCACATTTCTGGGTCATGTCAAGCTTCTCATTAACCAAAACCCTCAAGTACTTCTCCTCAGGGCTGCTCTCAATCCATTTCCTACCCAGCCTGTCTTTGTGCTTTGGATTGACCCAAGACACTTGCAGGACTTTTCGCTTGGCCTTGTTCATGTTCATGAAGTTTTGCAGGGGCCCACTTCTCAGGCCTGTATGTGTATACCAGAATTAGAAATAGTTGAAATTTTACTTTTCATTTCTTATAAGAGCTTCTTTGGAAAGTGGCTGTTGAGTTTTAATTAGTAAACACAAATTACTGTTGTACTTAAGATTATTCCATGATGTTTAATTTAATTTCATTTTAATTTTTAAGAAATCCTTGTGGTTCATTTCCCATATAAATGAAAAGGGAATATGAAGTTATTTTAGCACCAAGTCTTCTGTATTCAAGTTCTTTATATTTCCTGGGACATCTTGATTTCTAAAAAGAATATAATGATCTGACCCTGAGAAACACGTTCTCTTTTTTAGGATTAGTTTTTTCCTTTTCTTTTGTACTCTATCTCCGGTGTATCAGGTTATGCTAACCTTTGCTGTTGTGTATTTATCCTTCTGCAAACTGCCCCATGCCATTGGACTGAGGGATTAGAAATCAACATTGTTCTTTCTGCTCAGTGCTTTCATGGTTCATTAACACGTGTCACAGGTTCCTGATGTAAAACTGTGCTAAGTTAAAATGGGTAGTAGTGTAGAGAAATGAGAGTTGGAAACAATCAAAATGTTGTCTTGCAAGATGAGAGCAATGCTCTTTTGGGAGAAAGAAAGGGAATATAAAATACTAGGCAAAGTCACTTAGAAATTTTAAGACTGCTGTGATGCATTTGATAATATCACAGGAGAAAAGAATTTTCTTTACAAGAAACAGGCTGCCAGTTGAGACTATTAGCCATTCTGTTACCCTTACATAATAAAGCTAAATCATAACAGATGGACCAACAGAGACAAATTATTTGTGATGTAACTGATAACTGGATCGAAGCTGAATTATTGCGTACTTTAAGAGAACACTGAATAGTTTGCAAGATTAGGGAAAACTTGACTTCCCAAATGAAAACAGTGAGAGAAATAAAATTCATCTTGTTATGAGCATGTACTGATCCATAAAGACAAAATGCAGGGGTAAATGGATGACAGAGAACAGATTTCTTGGTAATAAATGGGAAGGCAATCACAGCAAAACAGTTGTCCAGTGCCAAGGACACACAGTTGTGGTAACAATTATACCCATCTCCTGTAGACATATGTAGTTTTCTGGACAAATGAAAATGTATAAAAGTAATTCTTTTTTATTTCTTGCTTTGTATACATACAGTTTTATGAATAATTTGTGATGACATCAGTAGTCATCATAGATCTTGAAACAGATAAACCAATATCTGACTGCTTGATTAAGAACAACTGATAGAAAATGAATTTTGGAGATGACCAAAGCATGACTTCAGGGAAGATATGGAAAAGACAATATTCATCTGATGTTAATATTCAAAACTTGCTCACTTTTCAGGGAAGAATCAACTGGTGATTCTATTTTTTTGCAGTATATTCTTCTTCTTTGTAATTTAAATCTCAGTATTACTCTATTCTATTTGGGTAAAAACAAAACAGTGATTGCTAAATACTTTTTGGCATTGGACAAAAATATTAATAATTTCTAACTTGTTTTATGCTAATAAATAAAGGTAATTCTTTCTAGATTTCCTACTTATTTTTTTATTTTGCTGATCTGAACTTTTCCCAGAATACAAAGACAGATAAAAGTTTTCTTCAGGGTGAGAACTGGCTGCTCTGAAGCCTGCCAGTTTTAGTCAAAATCTTTTTTTTTTTCTTTTTATTGAGTTCACTCTGCATTGTAGAGTGATTTTTACTCAGAGTAACCCAAAACCCTCACTCAAACCAATAATCATGTGTTGATAGGTGAAATTAGTTTCAGAATTCTAATGAAGCTCAGCAGCTGGGAGACAGACAGCTCATCTGAAGATTAAATGAGAAAAATTGCCACTTTTGCTGGTTCCTTTAGGAACTCATTTACATTCTGTCAGCTCCCATTAGGGATGGGAACTGCAAATATTGAGGGAAATATGCATGAATTCAGTGCTGAAATGGCCAATCGTGATCAGTTTCTTCTTGCTTACAAAGCTGCCAGAAGATTTTATGTAGGTATGCCTTCTGGAAACAGTGGGTGATAATCTGCTTGCTTTCAACTGTCTCTTAACGTTTTGAATTTAACAAAACCAAAAGAACCAATCCCCAGCACAACAAGGAGAACATATGATAAAAATGTAATCCGAAATCTTGGGACTAATATTCCTGGAGCCTTCTATACAGTATTCTGTCCCTTTTGTTTTTCTTGCCTTTTCTTTCAACCACAGGTCTTTAAAGCTTCAGCATTTCTTTTTATGTGACAACAGTACCAACAGCAATGACAAGAAAGATACTGCACAATTCATCTTTCCCTTGTTACAGCCTGAATTTCTATGTACTTAGATCCTCATCATAAAGACAAGTCTTCATGGGGTCTGCTAGCAGAGCCAACAGTAGACTAGGAATCTATAGCATGTAGGTGTGTGGGGGGTTTAGTGTTGACCAAATGCCAGTGCACCCCTAGAATTATTTACTCATTTCTTGCTGTAAGATAGGATTAGAATGAAGGCAAAACAGGCTCAAAACTTTAAAAGGGTATAAAGAAAACTTTATTGACAGGACTAAAATATTATAAGAATCAGAATAATATTAAGAATCAGAATAAAACCTTCAGAATCAGAGTAATCAGAACACTTCTCCTTCCCTCCCCCCCCCACCCCATATACTCTTTTCTTTCTCACTGACAATGTACAGAAATAATTCAGTCAGTTTATTGCCTCTAGAGCAGTCTTTCTTCAGTTCACCTAGGGAGAGGAGCCTCTCTTGACATGCTGTGGAGACTTCTCCACAAGAAACAGTTCTCTCGTGGCTTTAAAGTCATAGTGAATCAGCTGCCCAGGAGAATGGAAATCTGATCACTCTGTATAAGTCCCTCCTCTCAAAGTACAGTTTTCCCCATAACTGCTTTCAGTCTTTGGCTAATGGGGTATACTTTTAAGGATGAGCTGTTCAGAAGCAAA
>VXBU01014342.1:99706-128461 GCA_013400315.1 Bombycilla garrulus | reverse complement strand
CTGTTCAGAAGCAAAGGTTCTTTTCATTTAAAATCATCTTCATCTTTGGGAACAGAGGTCTTCGTCTTCTTCCCTGGGGCCAAAGGGTCTTAATCACTCTTTTTTTTATTGTTCAAACATCTAATGAAATCACAACTATTTAACATTTGCTTATTTAGCATGGATGCCTTTGCTCATGTTTGCAATGTGAACGCTCTTATCCCTCTATGCCTTTTTCATGGCTTATAATCACAGTCCATCACCATAGCTTACAAGAGAATTTCAGCCTAACTAAAGCACCTCCTCAATCTCCTCCCTTCTAGGACCCGACTCCGTCTTCACTTAGCCTGGTTTCTTCATGTTGTTTCTCTACACGACTTCACTCTGTCATTTTCTCTCACTCAAGAGAGGATTGAAGGTCTGCAAGTCTCATCTGTACACTGAAAGAGTTGATATCTCAATCTGGACCTGAAGAGGGTCATGTGGTCCCTGCCGTGCAGTGGCTGGAGCTCTTTATGGTAGAAAGTTCTTCGGGGCCTGCACTGAGGGGAGGCCGGGATTCCAACAACCAGGCTAGAACACAATGGCAGCATGCTGCAAGTCAGTGGCTTTCCTTCCCCCTGCCCAGTGGTGTCTGGTGAAACTCAGCAGTGGCAGAATTCAGCTGTGCTGTGGCCAGCCTGGCCATGTGTCTTGGGTTGAAGACAGGTATCTCCTGGGAAAGGCAGAACACTCCCTCAGAAACCACCCCCTTCCCCCGAATTACTGAAATTAAGCGGCCTTCAGGCAAGATGTGGGGAAGAATAACAGTCCTTTACTAATGAGTATAACCAGATAAAAATGAACAATAACTACAGTATTAACAACAACAACTACTACAAAGAAAAAGAAAAGGGACCCCACCCTCCCCACGGCAAAGCTGGCAAGAGGGATGGGGAAGGCCTTACTTCACAAACCCCATAGGCAATCTGTAGTTGTAGATGGTTCCGACGGGCCCTCTGAGGAGACAGGAAGAACTCCGAGATGGAACACAGGAGTTTTGGTGCAGGGATGGTTTAGATGGGTCACTGTTCTTTCTTGCAGTGTCAGTGGTGTCCCAGCGGGGCGAGCAGAAGCAGCAGCAGCAGGAAAAAAAGGAAGCTCCTGGATTATGGTGAACTCCTTTTTCTTTTCCAAGCAACCACAGCTCTGAGTGTGTCCTCTCCGGTCGAAAAACCAGCGCGGTGATGATTTTTCTTTGCTTTCCCCTTCCCCCTTCCTGGCCCGGCAAGTCTTTGTCTTGCAAATACACTTAAGTATCGGCCATCAGGTTCCCAACAAATGGGACAAAATTCTATAGGTAAAGAGAACGAAAGAGACAACACCCCAACCCCCCACACCATGCTGGGAGAAGGGAGACCCAGCTTGGCCAGTGGTGCATCAGAGCAGGGCCCAGCCTGGTCAGGACGGAGCCTGGCAGCTCCCCGGGGAAGGAGCCTGGCCCTGTGGCAGAGCCTGCCCAGTCCAGCCCAGCCACATGGGGAGGCCAGGCTGGCCTGCCACCTGTACTCAGGCCAGAAGAGAAAAGGAAAGGCTCCCAGGGTTTTTAGTTTTAAAATGTGAATCTCACAGAAGCAGATCTAGCTCTTTAAGTGGCTTAATAACATGCCTATTTTCAAGGCTAGCCAGTAATTGGTTTTGCCAGGCACTGAGGGGGCTGTTAGCAGATTCTCGCTCAAAAAAAAAAAAAAAAAAAAATTAAAAAATCGCTTCCTTGATTGGCTCTGGTACAAAACCAGCACAGTGTTATCCATTTCTTCACTGGCTTTGTCTATATTTATATAAGTATTTAAGTAGTGGTGACTGTGCCAGTGAAAGAAATGCATTTAAGCAGTCAACCAGGAGTGTAAAGGACAGTGCATAAGTGAATACAGGAGGAGTAATGCTACTTTAAACATGGGAAAGTGTGATGCTGTTGTGTTGCAGATTTTTGTTATTTTCAATTTACTTTAATAAAGGTTGCAGAAGATTAATAAGGGCATAGGAAGATGGCACAAGATGCTTAACAAATGTTTTTCTACTGCATCTCCAGCAGAGTTTGATGACAAATTCATAGTTTCAATGAAACAGCCATATTTTCTGTTTCAGAAATTTAGGCATTTAGGCAAATTCTAAATGGATTTTTTTTTTTGCTAGATCTGCGGGTTTGAGTAACTTATTCCTAAAAATTCTAAGAGAAAAAAAGATCCCTATTTCTGTTGATTTTTAATAAAACTGAGTAGATTACTATGAGTAGACTTGCACTAAGAACATACTATCACCATTCAAATAGAACAAAGCAGTTCTACAGGGCATGCTAAATGGCTTGAATCACACAGGTAGAAACGTAGCATTTGCATTACACTTACAAGAAGAGGATTACAAAAAGCAAATTATTTTGCTACAGCAGACATAGTAAACAGCTACATTTATCATACATTTTGAAAGTGATGCTGCACAACTCTGTGGTGGTACTAAGTGTGAATACGGTGACTACAAAGACTGAGAATTATTAGAGATGTTAAAGAATACTTCATACATCTGCAGATACAGATTTTCAGCTGGTGCAAGCCTTTCAGTGTATCATCTGATAATCCTTGCTTCCCTGCTCCTTACTTCCACTCTAAAGTATATAGAAAAATAATTCAGAATTTAGAAAAGAACTGGATGAATGGCACAAGTTTTGGACACCCTGTTTCAGAGCTTTGGAGTGAAGGGCTCAACTGGGGCTTGACTTTTATAAAGTAGTTTAATGAATTTCATTATAACACGTTTACAAGTATTTAAAACGCTAGAGAAACCTGGAAAATAAAAATCTCAATATACACTCTACATATGTCCTATGGACATCTGTATTTCAAATGCATGAAACTAGCACAAATTAAAAGCAGAAATCAGATTAATTTGGTGTCAAGAAACAGCACACAGTATCAATCACTGAAATAGCCAGTATGTATTAATGGACTCTTCTGAAATCTAAAGCATGCTTGTAAAAAAAATATACAGTACTTTCCACAGCACCTGTGTCAAAAAGTATTTAATAAAACACTAGTAGCATTTATGTTTTCAAAAATTTGAAAGATATGCTAATTCATATGTCTAACATTTGTAATCTGTATAAAAAGTAAGTTCATGGGAGCTACTGTCCAGACAGCTTTGTCTTTATGCATGGTAATATCGTGGAACAGATTTTGTGGCATCTATGTCAAGGCATGTGAATACCAGACAGGTGATTAGAAACACCAAGAATGTTTTCACAAGGAGAAAATTGTGCCTGAGTAATCTGGTGGCAATCTGTGATGGACTGACCATATTGGTAGCTGAGGGAAGAGCTATGGGTATCATTGACTTCTGTAAGTCCTTTGAAGTGTTCCCACACAACATTCTTGTCTCTAAATGGGAGAGTTATGTGTTTGATAGATGGAATGTAAAATGGATAAGGCATTGGACAGATGGCAGTTTCCAAAGACTTGCAGTCAACCGCACTTTGTCCATTAGGAGATTAGTAGCAAGTGGTGTCCCTCAGAGGTCTTAGTGGGACCAGTATTAATCAATATATTTATTAAGAGACACTGGGATTGAGTGGACCCTCAGCAGGTTTGCAGATGATACCAAGCTGAGCAGTACAGTTGATTCACTTGAAGGAAGGATCCAGAGAAACCTTTTCAGCCTGGAGGAGTAGCCCTATATGAACCTTATGACATTCAATAAGTCCAAGGTCCTGCGCCTGTCTTAGTATTAAGACATAATTAGGATGACCTCAGAACTGAGAATTAATACTGATTTTAATTACACTTGAATTTATGTGCAGGGGTTGTTTTAGAAGGTTCGTGACTGGTAGATCTTAATTTTTTAATATTACCCTAAATGATAATGAATAATACTCGAAGATATTTTCTTCTTTTCCTTATTGGTTATTTATACCTGTAATAGAGTGATTGTTGGAAAAAAAAAAAAAGTGTTTAATTTATTGATTTTTTTTCCAGGATTTCATGTATATAGAAGAGATTTACATAGATAATAAATGTTATATATTTGCATTGCTGGCGTGTCTCATTTTTTTCACTGGTAGTCTTAAGTCAAGAAGCTTTCTTCATTAATTTCCTTACAGGTCATTGACCTGTAAGCTCTGTACTGTAAGCACTCCTATATTCTATAAATTGCCTTACATATTAAAAATATCATCTCCACACAGTAAACTGTCTGTTAATGAATAGCTGAATGACTAAAATGCATGTTGAGAAATGGATAAAGATTTTGTAAGGCAATTAAGCTTAGCCTTATGCTTACATTACTCTTGTATTTGCATTACAAAAGAGTATTGTACAGTCAGAAAACTGATATGAAGACAAATATGTTATTATTGTGAAACTCAACAGGCTTCATAACTAACTCCTCTGTTCTGTTTATAATGTGCTGAGAAATAATTTGTTTTGAAGCTATAACATTCAGTATGTCAAAAATAAACGTTTATAAATGTACTACTGATTTACAAGGGAGGCTAATATGAATATGAAAACATATTGACCATTTGTACCAGATAACTATTTTACAAGACTGAAAAAATAAATATGTCATACAACAAGAAAACATACAATCCTCTTTCAAGTAAGAACCCAAATTTCTTCTGACATAATTGTATTTTGCATTAAATTTTTGTTGCTGCTATTTAACGTCTGTGTTGAAGTACTGTCTGAACAACAACTCAGTGCACTATAGAGTGTATAAAATAGAAGTTCACCATCTATGATACAGTATTTATTTGAAAAGAAATGTTATAGTGGAGCATGGAGGTGGAAGTTTAATAAGGGATTTGCAGTATAGAAATAGGTTGAACCAAAGCATCAGGTACTTAATAATTTGGTGTCATATTATCACAAGCCCAGTATTTTATTCCTTTTTTTGAAGTTTAGGAATTCTATAAAAAGTAATTGGATGTAAACCTTTTAAATTTTGTAAATCAGCCCTAAATATATGGCATGGTGAGGCTCCTGGTAATTTACTCGCACAAGCCATCAGCAGTTTTGGCTTCCTAGGAGTGCAGTTCTGTAAGTGTGGCTCTGCATGGTGTCCAGAGCCATGCTCTTGTGCTGAACAAGCAAGACCTTGAAGTGAATTCAATCTAACGTTGAATATATTGCTTTGGGATTTGTGCTAATGTATCTGCATGGTGTTACAGAGTGCATTGGTGACATTTCAGAGATAGATTTGCTGAGGGAGATAATTTGGCTGATTCAGCTGCCGGACACTTTGATTGCCACAGCACCCTTGTATTGTCACACCAAGCAATTTTTCCATATTGTCTAGTCTTGAACCATGTGGATGAGCCCAGAAACATGGATTCTGGGATTTCTAGGATGCAAACTTTTCAGACAGCCCACATCTTCCACTCTTTTAATGGGGCTCTGTTTTCTTTCACCAGCAAGAATATATTTTGGGGTTTTGGTTTTTTGTTTTATTTTTTTTTTTTTTTTGTTTCATAACATATTTTCAAAATATACAGTCTTTGATTAAATGGAATTGTCACTCTCTGCACAGTACTAATTAGGCATGAAGAATAGAAAGAAAGATGAAGTGATGAGAAGATTAATGATGAATTCTTGCTACCTCAGAGCCTCTGGCATCTACCTTCTTTCAAGCTGTGAGGTAGAAAATCAGAATTCTGACAATGAAAAAAAGAGACCATAACAAAAAATCTGATAGTAATTCCGCTAAAGCAACATTTTTCAGCCTTTCCAGGTAGAAAGATTTATAGAATAAGCTGTCTGCTTATTCAAAATTAATTTTTCATTACCATCTCCCTTACAGTTGCTGTAAAAGCAAGTTCAAAAATACATCAGTGAGAAGTCAATAGTCAATTTACTTGTGTAACTCTGGAAAGGTTGTCAGAGAATACTTTCTCCTGATATTACAATGTTAAGAAGCAGGAAAGTGAGATTATCTTCATTTCAGATGGTAATTACATTTTCAGCTCTGAAGAAGCACCCAGTTGCCTCTCCTGACACCATAACTCTGGGAAGGTAAAATGAAGTACCTTTCCGGCACTTGTATCTAATAGATTGTATACTGTGATCCCCATGCTTTTGGCAATATGCTGAACCTATAAAGCATTATTACTCTGGTCAGTTAAGAAGAACCAATCTTTTTTCCACTGTCATTTAAAACTTCTAGGAGGTTTGAAAGGTTTGCCCTCACAGTGCCATACCCTATTGGGCTATAATTGCATGGATGCTGTCTTTAATTAAATTTGAAACCAGTTTCCTTGGAGCAAATATAAGACCCACTGGTCTCGAATGCCAAGGGTCATATATGGCTTTTTGATTTTATTTTTAACCTAAGATAACAACTTCCCAATCTTTGGGAACAGTGTGTGGTTTATTAAGGACATATTGCATATCTTCATTGCTACCTCTGCTATTTCATACTTCAGTTCCTTCAGAATTCTTTCATCAGCACCATCTGGTCCTAGTGATTTACTGCCCTGGAGTTTGAGTTCCTCCATAACATCTTTTTTAGAAGCATCAGCTTTTGTTAAACCCATTCATTATTTCCTTATAAAAATTATCTTTGAGTCAAGAAATTTCTTCATTGCCCTTCACAGTTAATATAAGTGTAGAAAGCTACTTTTAATTTTTTCCTTGCTTTGATTCCTTTGTTCATTAGTTGATAGTTCAAAGGACTAGTAGTTATGCTGGTTTTTTGATGGTTTCTGAAACAGCTTTATGTTTCTTCCTGCCTCTTAAAGATGTTTTGATGATCTTAGTCAAACTTCTTCCTCCCTTATTTTCTTCCCTAATTATAGTATTATTTTTCCTTTTGTGCACATTTCTTCTGAGCTTAATGGTAGGGCTATGTTTATGTTGACATGTAGTTATACTATGTTAATAAGCTCTCAAGAAAATGAAGCTTGGGTACATTTTGAAGCTGTATAGTATGAAGAATTAGCATATTATTATGAATTTCCTGTGCAGAATGAATAATACTGTGGTAAGTGGGGTGTGATTTTGCACCTATATTTCTTACCAACTGCCTAGGTAAATGAATGTAAAAATTTCTACCTTCAATAAGTCTGTGCATATGTCCTTATAAGCGACTTGAGGCAGGGAGGGGAGTCTAGGACAAGACCTCTGGATGGGCAATTCTTGATCCCTAAAGAACATCCTTGGTCTTTGTCTCTGATCTCTGCAATTCATATGGAGTGCAAGGGCAGCTTGAGAAATGCACTTGGCATAGCCTGACCAATAAGGTTTATCAGTCCTAAGAAATCACACCCACCTGAGCTGCAAGCGCTGGCCTCAGAGCTGGGGATCCCCTTGGCAGGAGCTGGGCTGGGTTGGTTTCAGCTCCTGCCTTGGTGCCATGTGCCTGGTACCCTGCCTGCTTGAGCCTGAGGTCTGCCAGTGCCCCCATGGGAAGGGGCTGGTAGACCCAGGCAGTCCTTGCCCGAATAGGAAGAGCCCCTGTGGCTGAGTGTGGGGAAGCTGCAGGGCCATGCTCATGCTCAGATAGGAGCAGCCAGAAGGCAGGAGCCCAGGGTAAGGAAGGATATAAAAATTACCCCCAAGGCTCAGTGGAGGGGCCTCTCACCGTGAGCATGATATTCCTCCCTGTGAAAGTCTTAGATTATTAATTACATATCATGTATCATCTGCTTACATACACCCAGTGCATTTTGAGAAAGATAGAAACTTTCAAGCTCAAGATCTAGAGGAAAAGTGAATATAAACCAGGAACAGTAGTGGGTTGTTTGCAAACAATTTTAATTGAATTATTAACACAGTTTTTCTGTTACAATATGATAATTTACTCTTTTAGACTATTAAAACACTAACGGACAATAAAATCCTTCCTCCATATATCTGGTTTCCTTTTGCCATAACGAAATTTTGAATGCAAGATTTTTAAGCCTTAAGGTTTGACCCAAAAATTTCCAGCTGTGTCTGCTTTGCAGCAAAGCCTACATAATCCCTTCTCAACCCCTGACTGCTGAACCTGGCCCTTGGTTCATTTTAGCAAGCTCCATTTTTCTCTGTGTGCCTCAGGTTCCGTCCTTACTGTCTTTCTATCTCCTTGTCCTACCCTTTTGTTTTCCAAATGTGAACAGCTCCTCTCTCACCTACACCTTCTGGAGGATTTGGGTGACTCAGACTGCAATAGCTGAAACACAAAAAATACGTGGCTTTCTCCAGATGACCTAGCTGCAGCCTGCTAGAGAAACAAAGCCCACTGGAATGAGTCACCATAGGAGCAGCAATAGCAAAATGATGAGGTCCTAGGATCCTTTTGTAGTTCATTTCATATTCAGACGCACATCGTTCCCTAAGAAATCTTTTCCTCTTAACCAATAATTTTAAACTGTAGGGTGGAAATTTTCATAATACCTGAGTATTATGAAAATACCTATACTGCCTATCCTGATGCAGATAGGCATGTTATAAGGATGCAAATTGCTTTCCTTTGATTATATCACCTAATGAAAATATGCTGTCAAGAAAAACATTGATGTTCCTACTGTGGCTTTTTTGACTAGGAAAACATGAGATTGCTAAAAGCTAATCAAATATGGTGTTTTACATAACTATAGCCCAAGTTCAAGCCAGGCATACAGGAAACAATGGAAAGTGCTAGCATACACTGTGACAGATGACCTTTATTTATCAGGACACAAGTTATTTGGCCCATTAACATGCTTGTTTATTTAATATGATGCAAAAAAGACATTGCAATTCAAATGGATAATTATTATGGCCTATTTGGAAGTGCTGTCTGTTGTTCACATTCTATGTAATATCAACACAGAAGCCTGCTACCATATCTTCTTTTCTATTAAAACAGTTTCTTCATTCTACATGGTGCTGGAGGTTAATTTAAAAATAAACATCACCTTCGAATTCACTTATTAAATTTGATTTAAAGACAATATGATAGTTTGATCCATTATTATAAGCATAATGTCCAAAATTAGGCTTTGCTGAGTAGCTTTTAAGGACTTAAAAATGTTAGTGTAATTCTAAGCAGCTATAAAACAGACTCCACCTGGTTGAATTTTGTACAAAGATATGAATAAATACATCTATGCAATTAGTTGGTACTGACACAGCTATTTGCAGACATAACCAACTACATGTATCTTGTTTCTAGCATGTTTTTGTATAATCATATAAAAAATGGAGGTATGATATGGAACAGTATGTGTAAACAAAATATATATATACTTAGATAAATATAAACCTTAGTATTCCTCATGCATATGTGTATCTTGATGTGACAGTCCAAAGTTCAATGACACTCTTCAAACGTACTGAAAATAGTACTCAAGCAAGAGCTTAGCTTCAAAACGTAAACCAGGTAAGTTCTGGAAAGACATATATTAATACGTACACAAGTACATATATACAGATATAGGTGGATATTGCTGTGGCCTCAGATAAATTCAGTGTTTAATTGTACTATACAATGGACCATTAAAAGGAAGAATTCTAACATCTAGCTCTGAATTTTAAACAGAATTCATGTTCAAAAATTTGTGATGTAGTGTTCAAAGAGACTTTCTTTGCTTGTTTCCTAAACCTGTCTTTTGTCTCCAATCTTGATCTAATAAAAAACATGCGTATGTACCGAGCATACATATAGTAATTTCTTAGTTCACAGAACAGCCTGTTCACTAGTGTAATACACTCTATTATATCTGAATTTTAAAAACATTATTCTTTGTCCTTATGTAATTAATAGCATTATCTGTAAGTAAAAAGAATCATTGAAAAGTCACAAGTAGTTAATCCCATCTATTTTGCATCCAGCCTAAGCTTGATTTTTCTTTTTAACTTTGATCTGTGCATTTTAATTTTAAATGATAAGGTGTTAACATTTTACTCTGTCTGGTGGGAGACCACTTCAAACACTGCACATTCTAGGCATTAGAGAATCATCTTCCTATTTATCCTCACTTTTATATGATTTTAGGGGTTATTCCAGATAGGCACAAAGAATTTTTAACTTTTCAGTATAGCTGTTGTATTTTTGCTTGAGTATTTAACAAAATTAAATATATTCAGCTCTAAAATCTATTTCAAATTGATTTGCTGCTTTAATACTGAAATTTGTAGAACTACCTGCGATGTGTAGCACCATCATATATTGGTTTTGCTGTGAAGATTAATTGCTCCTGTATGATGAAATAGGGAATCTAAAACAAAGAGTAGAGTCATTTAGGTAAGAAGAATATTGCAGACACATTATTGGGGATGGCTGAAAAAGATTTTAATGGCCTAACTTTTCATAGAAAACAAAAAACATTTCACATTCCTAGAATTAGCATTTTCTTAAAACCATATGCTCTTGACTTATACCAACATTAGCTATTGCAAAACTTTTTCAGCTGTACCAAACTTTAATACAATAAGGTGATCTGAATTTGAATCAGATCCAAGCTTCCTACCCAAATATTGCAAATCCTCCAGAATCAGCATCGCTAATTCTCTAATACAATAGATATTTTATGAAACCTGACAACATTAGTAGAGATTTTTTACAATTGTAGATTAAGCCTTTTATGGAGAATCACAAGTGACAGTCAGGTTCAATAGAACAAAGATTTCATCTAATATTAGTTTCTGGCAAGTCAATTTGCAAGATTATTTTTGCACATTAAATTAGCTATACTGGGAGGTCACAGTTTTACTTGTAAATCAAGAAAGAGAGACAGTTGCATAATAGCATAATGCTGTAGTTATATTATTAACCAATCTTTCACAATAAGGAAATTAGCTGTTCACCAAGAAGAGGTGTATAAAATAAAAAGGTGTTTTATAACACAATGAATATCTCTTGGAAGAAGCTGAATACCTCTTTGAGGAAAGGCCATCTTATCTGAATATCACTACATGTGCAACCTGTCCGTATTTTAATATTCAATCTATGGAAAATGTAAGAATTTAGCTAAGAGTCAGAGAAGGAAGATACCCCAATTTAAACTGGCTTAGGATATGTCTATTCTGGGCTGCATGATGCATTTGTATTCTTAAAAATGTGACTTCTGGTTTTAGACTACTTAATTAATCAGAAAATAACAGTCTATCAGTAGTTGGTGACTTATACCATCCAGGTAAAGCAATTAATTTGGATTTGAAAATTACCACTAAGTTTAAACTGAGTCATAATGTTTTATGTATATTTACACTTGTATTTTAGAAGTCTAGTTATTTTTTATTTCTAAGAGAAATCCTGCTTGCAATTATTCAGTACATTATAAGATGTGCACAGAGACTGAGACAAAAGATTCTGGGGAAAAAAAAAAGGAAGGAATAACCCAAGTAATCCAACTTACACAGACAAGTTATATCTTGAATTAAACAATCTCTTGTCTATTTCCCAGGAACTGTTGTCGTAGATCAGAAAACCTTGTTTGAATCTCATCTTCCACCTGTCCAAAACCTGATTATCTTGCAGGGACACTTGCTCACACCAAAACAATATAGTGTGTTATGAAAAAAGCATGAAAAATAAAAAGACCTAGAGATTTTTGGGCTAATTAGAGAATCTTTCAGTCCTGCTGCAAAGAGTAACAGGTCTGTAAAAGGCATGCCCAAGGTCAGCAATCTGTATTTTTTAAATTTACTTATTATTTAGATTTACCAGTGGTATGAAACACCCATAGAGAAGTATTTAAAATTGTTATCCATTAAATTAATTTATCACAGTGTGATAAATTGGCCAATACAGCTCCAAAGCAATGTGTTAGTCAAAGTAAATATAATAACTGCCATGGTTTTTCCTCACAAAAGCATCTGTGTTTCATCTGAAAGTGTAAATGAACACACATTAAGGAAAGGTTTCCTGTTTTATAACAATGTTTAGTCAGTGACCCTTCTACTTGCCTACCTCTCTGTACAGATCATTGTTGTACTCCTTTCCTACATCAGGGATGCCTCATCCCTGGCATTGTTCAAGGCCAGGCTGGATGGGACTTCAGGCAAAGCTGTCCCTCACCATAGATGAGGGATTGGAACTTGATGATCTCCAAAGTCCCTTCTAACCCAAACTGTTCTAGGATCTTTAACTCATTTATTCAGAAGACTTTCTCTGATTGAAAGAAACCTCTTCAATGGTGTGTTTTCTTCTCTAATGCTATGTGACTGCAGTTCCTGATTGGCAGGTGGTGAGTAATGGATTGCTTTATTTTTAAAGTAAACGTGCATAATTGCCGTGTTCTTCTTTCTGACAGCAAAATCAGTAGAGAACTGAGGGCCAGTATATTAGCAAATGCAGTATCTACAAATTTTGCTAGCTGGAAGCAGTAACAAATGGAAATACAAAGCTCAACTAGACTTTGAAACGAACCATAAGTGGTCCTTTTTAAGACAGTCTTAGGCATTGACTGCTGACCACTGCAGAAGAAAATTAAGCACCATATTTTTGAAAGAATCATAAAAATAAGGAGGAGGGAAAGACGAACAGTAGTGAAGACATGGAAGATTTTTTAAAGCAGCATTTAGTCAATTATATCCTTCATCCTTCTAATTTTGATGCACTTTTCAGATTTCTGTTTAAAAGACAATTTTCCCTCAACTGCTTCAAGCTAATTTTTTTGTTGTACCTTCTATTGGTTATGTGTCTCACATACTTCAGTTCTCATTTCTTTCATTATCTTCTTGTTCATTGAGCTACTCTTATTATTATTTTAATTATCTGCCTTTGCTTTCCTTTCATTCAGTTTTATCTTCAGTTGTCTTTATAGTCTTCTGTCATGTCAATTCCCTTCTGTTTAATTCTTACTCCTCTGCAGCACAGGCAAAGGAAGAAATTCCCTTGAATTCAGTGAGCATTGTAAGGACCTTTAGCTATAATTAAGGTTTCCTATGATAGATGAAAGAGTAGCTTCTCCTTGCACTCTGCCATGAATGGCTGATGCTGAGCCCAAAAAAATTCTTCCTTCATCTGTGGTATATAGAAAATTCACTGCATCATTGACTCCAGAAGACTTTGGTGGGTTTGGTGTGTTCCTCTCCACAACTTTATTTTTTTTAAATTTATTTTTAAATAAATAAAAATAGGGGTGTGGAGCAGTGGGGTGTGAAATAGCAATAAGAAGAGTTCCAGCAATCCAAGATCATAAAGAGAATCTGGAACCCATCCTGTAATACCTCTCACTAACTGCTTACTCCAATATCTCTCGCTACCTTGCTGACTTTTCCCTGTCATCCCAAAGACTTACATCCCACAGGTTTATGGAACCAGAGTGATCTAGAGTGTGAATAACATGGACACTGAGGTACTAACATGGTAGACATCAATGTTGATTTTGGTGATAGTGAATAGTTCAGGCCTCTGTGCACTTAAAACCTCAGTGTCTTATCTCCAGTCTTTTCCATGAAATTGAAAAAAATTTTATTCCAAAAGATGAATCAAGGAACCATACCATCCACTCACTCCCCTTAATAAGTCATGAATGTGCAGAGCAGAAAGAACCCATATTCTCAGGGAAGACTTACATAGAACATAGAATTATAAAGCGGACCTTAAAGATTATCTAGTCTCAAACATATACCACTCACACACCTTTGTGCAGGGATACCTCCCATTAGACCAAGTAGCTCAAGGCATTATCCAGCCTGGCTTTGAACACTGTCAGGGTTGGGGTATCTACAATGTTCTTGGGCAACCTGTTCCAGTGTCTAACAACCCTCGCAATAAAAAATTTCTTCTTATATCTCACTTAAATTTCCCCTCTTTCAATTTGTACCCATTATTCCTTTTTCTGTCACTACAGTTCCTGATGTAGAGTCCCTCTCTGGCTTCCCAGTAGACCCACATCTGATATTGGATACCAGAGCTGCATGCACTAATTCAGGTGGGGTCTCACAGGAGCAGAGCACAGGGGGAGAATCACCTCCTTTGACCTGCTGGCCATGCTCCTTTTGATGCCGATGTGGTTGGCCTTCTGGGCTGCGAGTGCACATTGCTGGCTCATGTTGAGTTTCTTATCAACCAACACCCCCAAGTCTTTCTCCACAGGGCTGCACCAAATCACTCCTTCACCCAAACTGTATTTGCCTAGGATTGCCACGACCCAGATGTAGGACCTTGCACTTTGCCTTGTTGATCTTCATGATATTTACACAGGCTCACTTCTCAAGCCGGTCCAGGTCCCTCAGGATGGCATTATCCCCTCACTCCAGTGTTTAGACTGCCCCACAGAGCTTGGCATCAGCAGCAAACTTGCTGAGGGTGCACTTAATCCCACTGTCTGCATCAACAAGGATGGGTGGGTAATTTTCTGTCAAAGCAATAAATGATGACTTTACACATAGGCACACTCACATATATATATGCCTAGATATTGAAAGGTTGGACTGATTTCAAGCTGTCCAGCTCAGAAGTAACTCCTAACATTGTAACTGCATTGTCTTGACTATCTGGATTTTAAGAGGAACTAAGTCAGAGAGCCATCAAAAAATACTAACAACAAAAACATATCTGCCAGTAGACATACTGGATGCTAATTAAATCTTTTTTCCCCTACCCTAGTCATAAATCTTAACTTATTCCTGGATGAATATCAAAGCTAATCATCATTTTTCTTCCTCAACATGCTCTTCAAAGCAGTACCAAAAGTGGACCAAAGATGAATAGAATTTGTCTTTTGATTTAGTAATAAGGTATCTATATTCACAGAGACCTTTCCTTCTGGCAGATAAAAATATGATAAATTACTATTTTATTTCATGTTTAGTGTATTCTTTACTTATTTGTCCCTATTGCTGAAAATGCTTCTATACATTCCTGAATGTAAAACTGTATGTGTGCAGTCCCACTAAGCTAATGGGTTAATTCATATGCTTTTGGTAAAAGAACAGTGTTTGCACAAGAGCTAGAAGCCTGAATTTGTATGAAGTTGTCACTTGGGCTGTCAGCAATATGAGTAGATTACTCATTTGACAATAATGATTTATAGAATTCATCTAAATTCCTTTGAGCTTTGTTTTCATAATTTGTTTCATAGGACATAAGAAAGAAATGGGTAAGTAGGAAATATTTTTCTCACTTTTCGCCCCAAACTTAAGTCAACCTCCTGAATTATGAAATTTTATGCATGGATTTTCAGTCAAATATGTGGAATGAGTGAATAATCTTTTTTCATTTCCTTTCTCCTGATTTCCTTCGCTACTTCACTGTCCATGGAAAGCTACAGAAACTTGTGCCATGAAGTGGAGCTGGGAACAAGGCAGCCTAAGTAAGATGGTCACTGTATTTTCCTCCTGATAATATAGCAGAGAAGAAAAGTGAATTGCAGTTAATAACTTGCCTTGTGTGAGTACTTGTTCCACCCTTACTGCTGTGGTACCATTTATCTTACACGATTTTAATGCTGATACAGCTGATTTATGAGTTAAAATCATATCCAGAACAGAGTCATGTTTGTGTTCAGCAGTAAAAGATACCCAATGTCAAATTTCTTTTAAGTCAGACTTATATTTGCTGATACATAAGAAGCTAAAACTCAAATGGGACACTAAATTTCAGAGATTAACTTCATCAGCTGATAGATGCAATGTGCAGGATTTTAAGAGCTATAACTATAGACCAGTGTCTAAAAATTCTGATGCTACCCCATAGAATGTCAATATATGCACTTCTTTCAATAACAGGTTTATTTCATGTTACAATCACATCATTGATATTTTCCTTCTGAGGGCACTTTAGAGTTTTATCCAAATAATGAGAGTCACACTTCATACTTAAATTTCTTATTGTCCCAACCCCACTCCCATATTCTGCTTGTTTCCCTGACTCTCCCCACAGCACCAGCATCATTACTAAGTTTTCCTGTGCCAAAAAACTGGCATAAATAGTGGTCTGGCCACCTACAAATCCAATTATTCACTGGAACAGCCTGCAGACAGAGAAGTGTTTATATCACAGCTTTGCAAAAAGAGAAATTGATGAAGAAACATGCAGTGTCTTGTCCAGTACCATGGAGCTGTCAAAGTTAGTGCCAAGGTTGGATTCACTCATGATTCATACCCTGTCCTTGAAACACAAGAAGATATCACTCAAGGTCCATNAAAAAAAAAAAAGAAAACCAGCATGTTTCTGCAACGTCTCATAATATTCTAAAATTTTAGGATGCAGAAAAAACAGGTGAGCATGAACTGTAATGTAGGTATGAAAGCCATGGTTAAGTCATAAATAGGAACAGCAGCTTGGGTCAAAATCTTGCATTTGAAAATGAAGGAGCACAAGGCAGAAGCATATATAGGGCTTCACAGGAAACCACAAGTTAAAAAAATTTTCAATGCAAAAGATAAAGAAATCCAAGAAAATTCTCATATAACTAATTGGCATTCATATTTGGAAGCTGGCATGTGTTTAAAGTAGAATTTATCCTGGACTTCAACAAGGGTATGGCATGTGATCTAATACTGTGTCTTCCTGGAAATTTATCATTCATAATTCAGCTGACTAGTTCTATTTCTCACTTCCACATAAATTGGTTTTTTGTTCAATTCTCCTCCAGGTCCTCTCTTCCAGTCTTCTTTTTAAATCACATAGGTTTTTCAGATGCACCTAGCTGCTTCACATTTTAAATCTCTTCAAGTTTTAAGTTTCTTCAAGTTTAATTAACTCACCATTTCCATTGTTCCCTTATAGCTGCATCAGTTTTTTGAATTGCTTTTTTTTCGCTGTCTGCTTCAATTACTGGACTTAAATCATATCAGTTTTATATTACTTTTCAATCACTCTCATCTCAGACACCTATTTTTACAGTTTGCTTTAAATCACATCAGCTTTCATACTGATGTAAATTATACATTCTATTACTTGTTCTTGGTATATTGACTTAAAAAGGATTTCAAATTTGTATAAATCTCTGTATATTTGTTATGTCTGTAGTACCTTTATGTGTCATGCTGACTTAAAAAGTTGAATTGAAAATTATTTTCCATATGGAAATATTGTAACTGGCAACATAGAATTCTTAAAATAGAATGCTTTTCCTTAACAAAGACCTACAACAAATCTTCTGAAATTAATGGGAGTCTTTCCAAGCAGCATTTAGGAAAAATGCAAAGACAGCATTTTAGAAGAAATATACTCCCACATTATTAAACTCAGATCCATTTTCACAGGAAAAATCAAATATAAGATAAATTTAGGATAGAATTAAATTTTAAAATAGACATAAGTTATAAACAGATGCTATTTTAGTAACACCTGTTTCTAAATGACAAGATCAGTAATGCAAGCAAATATAGCTTACCAAGCTTATCTGAAAGAAGACATGACCACTTTTGGCTTTGACTTAATCAGAAAGGCAGAAAAGAGTTGAATAACTCTACTACAGTTACTTCTGCAGAGAATAAATAGATGTGCCTTTTTTTCTGATCCTGAAGACAAAGAATATAGGGTCAACGTTCTATCAATCTTAATCTGTCTGGATTTTCAACCACGTACTACCTGCTATATAGTCGCATTTTTCAAGTTAAACATGGGGATGTTAGAATCTTATAGCTCAGTTACACAGAAAAATAGATTGACATGCAGACAACACTATTTCAGTTAGGGGAACTTTCTGCTATTATCCTGTACTAGGCATCAAGTTGCGTGTCCTGCTAAATACAGGTACCTAAGCTAGTTACCTTCAGAGCAAATGGAAAGAAAATGGCATGTCATGGTATGCCTCACCTCATCAGCTGAACACCACTCTAAAAATGTCTATCCTTTGTGAACAAAAGATAATGATTAAATCCTAAGGCAATTAGCTGAGGAATAGAATTCTGCACTGTAGTATTCTCAGCTAAGCAAAATGCAGCCCAGCCATTGTGCATAGAACACGACACAATGAACAGGACCTCCCACAGGATGAGTATCTCCATTGTGATCTGGTGTAGAATGATGTGGCAATGTGGCTGATGGTTTGTGCTGATCAAGATCTTAAGTGACATCTATTTGATCCATTAATATTTGAGAATGATCAACATCCACACACAAAAATATTCAGATAAATCCTAATCTCTATAAAATAGAAAATGGCTAAATAGCAAAACCAAATAAATAAGCAAACAAAAGCAGTAGTTTTCAAATTAATCTGTTGCTCGTGAGAACAGCCCAGACTTCCAAGGATGGGATTTTTCAAAATTTGCATAGTAATTATGTGATCAATAAGAGTATATAGGTACTTTGTAGTACTGTGATAACATAACCAAATAAAATGTATTGATATTTTGCACAAATATATATGCAATGTGTCAACATAGAGGGATAAATGAATATTTGTGTGGGTGGTCCTAGGAAATATCCAAATCATGGTTCTTTCAAGTTAGAGAACAATGAAGAAGGTATGGAGAGAGGATGGTGAATAAGTAGCACTTATTACCAAGTCCACGAGGATGACTGGGAAAAGCAAAACAAACAAAATAAGCAGCATCAGGAGCAAATAAAAGCTCCTTTTGGGGTGGAGGATTGAGTAGTATAAGCGCATCTGGAATAAGTGAGGAAGATGGAGAAAGATGACAATTCCACTTCATTGTCTGATTTTTTATGTCAAAGACCTATCAGACCTGCTCACCTTGGTTACAGGAACTTAGCACCACCAAGGAGCATCGCTATTGTTGCTAATAATACATAAACAACTCCACAGACCTAGTTTTTTTGGTCTTGGCATCACTCCCAACACTGTTTCTAACTCCCTGAATGATACAAATCTTAATCTATAGACAAGTATTCATTTCAATACTTACAAATTTAGCATATGATTTATTATTACTTTGAAATAGATATATCCAGAGATTCATTCAAAATAACAAAAACAAAACCCAAAGCTAAAATATGTGAATTACAATGGCTGAGGTTATCTGTGTCTCAGAAATTCCTTTGTGTCTTGAAAGAAAACATGGTATGAAATTATCTGGTTAAAACAGGAGGCTTAATTATAACAAGGACCACTGAATGAAAAATTGTTGTTGCCTACTGCAGAAAATTAAATGTGTAAGAAATCTACTTATAATACAATATATTCCTAACCATGACAATGTTTCCAGTCAACATTATAAAAATTTTAATAATAGCTTTTTTCAGTGACTAGTAAGAATTTTTCAGTGACGTAGAAATTTTGTCTAATCAGTAAGCTTTCTTATGGAGAAAAAGTCTTTTTAACAGGCCTATCTCCTTGGGTTAGAAGTTTTTGTTTCCTAAAGTAAATGGGAAGGAAGATACAGAAAAACCAAGATTTTCAAGACAGATTCTTTGTCCTTTTAGTACAGTGATATTTCCTTCTTCTCTTTGTTCCTTCTCCATCCTTGCAGCTCTTCCCTAGGAAGAGGAAAAGGTGATCAAAAGGCTTTGAAAGTTCTTCCTTCTCCTTCAGTCTTGGATCAGATCTGAAAGTCCTGCTGTAAACAATTCCTTCTGTCCCTAACTCTAGGAGACAAGATGGAAAACTTGGTGGGGAAGAGAAGTGAATCCACCACTAGCCAACTGATGAAAAAGTGATTGATGTAGGACATACATATAAAAATGGAATCTGCGAAGTAGGTAGAATAGCTGAGAAACTGTGAGAACTGGACAGCTTAATTGATGAAATGAAATAGAATTACGGTCTGAAGGGACATAATTATTTTGAGGAACAGGTCTAATTCCAGAGGATCAGCATGAACAAATCCTTCAAGGCTGTCAGGGTGCTAAGCAAGGACCAAAGTTCATCTTTCTGACACGTGCAAGGCAAATTGTAATGTTATATAAATCACTTCAGGAACAACCAGGAATTCCAGAAGCAGAAGACGGGAGAAAAAGAAATCCCCACAAAACTCCTCAGCTGTATGTTCATCTCCTTTCGGTAACCAAATATTAAAAACTGAGTAAATGGCAACATCTCTTAGAGCTGATTCTGACCTCGGTGTGGGATTGACTAAACTCTGACAAACAGGTTCAGTCTGGACAGATAAGCATCCTGTAGCTTCTTGCCAATTGGGGAATTACAATATTTTAATTTCCTGGTTCATTAGACTACAGACTTTCAAAAAAGTTGTAGGAAATTTAGAAGAAACTCAGTTGCTTCAACTTAAACCTGCAGTTCCATTTTAGATACTCTAAGTCTGCCAGATATGACAAAAAGAAGTAAATAAGTGTGTGCCTTCTGCAGAGGCTGCTGGAGACTTGGTGATGTGATACATGTATTTAAGGACCTTGAAAATACAGGGATAGGAAAATATAGGAGGCCCCAGAACTGTAAACTACCTACCACTTCTTATCATTGGAATCCTTTGGTAACACAACAAAGAACATGTATCCAACCTGAGAGAAACACATTATAGACAACAAGTTCACATCTATGTAGACTTGTGGAGCACTGAAGTATGAGTAAGGTGTAAAGTATATTAGCAAATATAAAAATGTTCTTAAGCAACTCAGAGGTAAGATGGAAATCACTAAGATTACCATCATAGTCTCAAAAAACCCGACGATTCCTATTATAATAAATATAATAGTATGTATATATATTTCCCCTTCTGCCTTGTGCACTGAAATTGAACATACAGAGTGGCATAGAATAGATGAGCAATATACCAAAAAAGTTAGTATTTATTCTTTAAAGGCACATATTTTGAATTATAATTGTTAGTATCATTGTACTTGGAGTAGAAAAAATCCTTTGGTTAGTTTTTTAGATCTAACACTACAGATACGTTCTTGATTTTGAGTTTAAAGTGCATTCAATTTATTCCTAACTTGCTTTTGAATGGGAAGGTCTTGTAGGGATTGGATAAAGGAAAGCTATTATACTCTACAAGTGACCAAAAAAGAAAAAAAAAAAGAAATATCCACTTTGGCTGAATGAGGACTGTCTGGAAGGACAACTAATCAAATTATTTTGGATGTAAAGTTGGGATAGAACACCATTTTGTGAGTTGGTGGGTTGAGACCTTTTGACCCAACAAAAGCAAGGACTCTTCACATCTAGTCCTGGGTGCAAGAACTGCTAAAGAGGTTTCAAATTTTTATGCACAAAGACAGGAAATAGAGAGCTCTGAATAAAATGCAAGCAGGTTTTGTTTTATATTCACTGTAAGGTTCATCATTTTTTAACACCTATATCTATTTAATCTGGAATAAGAAACTTAATTATAAATTTGATTGTATCATGTTCTTCTACCACATTTACTCTGAAGATGTGTGACAGAATTGCCAGTACATATACCATTGCTCAGATGGATTTGGGTCTTTGTGCAGAATAGATTTCAATTTTGTAACTATAAATATTTCTCTACACTGAATTAATTTCTAATTTCACAAATGCTTCCGTAAGTTTTAGCTGAAACTATTCACTACTTAGCATGATTTTAATTCCATAACCTGTCTAAAAGCAGCTTTGCTAATTAGACTGAGGTAGCTATAGAAGAAGAGATATTTTAATTCTTGTGATTATACGCTCTTCTTTAGGAATGACAAAATCTTAGAATCATGGAAATTGGAAGAGACCTTCAAGATAATTTATTCCAATGGTCAGCCCAGCACCACCACAATCATCACTAAACCATGTCCCCAACTGCCATGTCCAGACCCCTCTTGAGCACTCCATCGACTCCCTAGGCAAATTATTCTAATGTCTAACCACACTATTAGTGAAAAAAAAATGGGGGGGGAAAAAAAATCTAGTATCTAATCTAAACCTCTTCTGGGACAAGTTAAGGCCATTTCCTTTCATCTTTTTACTCAAGACTAGGCAGAAGTTTTTTCATATATGTCTTGGTTTAAAAGACAGGTATCTGCTAGGGAGGGCAAGACCTCCCTTGGAAAACCCCTCTCTCCAAATTATTAAAATTTTTAAATTAAAAGGCTCTCAGGCAAAGATACGGGTGTATGAATAAGAGTCCTTTACTGGTACGTATATCAAGGTAAACCAAACAGTAATAACAATATTATTAATAATAAACAGAATCAGGGACCTCGTGACAGAGACGGGAGAGGATGGAGGGGAGGCTTTGCTCCACAAGCTCTCTGTGGGCAGCTGATCCCGGGTGCTCCAGCAGGACTCTGAAGAACTCCAAGCTGGAACGACAGCAGTGAGCAGGAGTCCAAGGTGGCAGTGGATGGACGAGATGGATCAGCAGCTCCGTGGTGGTGACTGTACTGCAAGAGGGCCTGGCAGGGCACGGGGTATAGAGGGACCCACAGAAAAAGAAAAAGAAAAAAAAGAAAAAGAAAAAGAAAAAGAAAAAGAAAAAGAAAAAGAAAAAGAAAAAGAAAAAGAAAAAGAAAAAGAAAAAGAAAAAGAAAAAGAAAAAGAAAAAGAAAAAGAAAAAGAAAAAAAGAAAAAGAAAAAGGAAAAGGAAAAGAAAAAGAAAAAGAAAACTCCATCTGAGTTATGGCAAACTCCTTTCCCCAAGCAACCACAGCTCCGACTGTGTCCTCCTCTCCAGCCAAAGATCAAGATGATGATTTTGCAGCAATCAGGTTTCCCAGCAACTCATGGGGAAAATTCTATAGGTAAGAAAGAACAAAAGGAGGGACACCTAAACCCCCAGCAAGATAGTTGAGCAAGATCAATGAGGTCCCCCCAGCCTCCTTTTCTTCAGACTAAACAGTAATCTTTCTTCAGAATTTAAGGAATGAAAATCTTTAAGAGCAAGAAGAGTATAGACATTTGACATCAGCACCTTATACACAGGAAGGACAATTTCAAAACACCAGAATTGTGACAGCAGAAAAGAGATGACAAAATGTAATGTAAAGTTTTACTACTTTGTTAGGAACCTGGCTCAAATGGCCTATAGATTGATCCTGGTTTAAACTTTTGTGAATAACTTAGAAATTGTTCAGTCATCAGTTATAATGTTGAGGAAAGCTAAATTTGTACATTTCCCTTCACAATTTAGAGAGAGGCTTTAGCTCATTATCTTTAATCACACCTCTACTTTGGTTACAGCTTAAAATCTGTCATCCAGAAATCCCTGAAGCTTACAGTGTTTCTGTGTCTGCTGAAAATACTTTTGCCTTTGGCTGCCCTCAGGATTGAGGCTAGAAGAGCACAGGGAAGTATGCCAAGATCTTGGACGGATGCACAAAGAACTCTACTAGGTCTGTGGTACTTTAAAACATTTTCCTTGAAGGAGGACAAATAATCATCAGAGTGTTTGAATACTGGAAAAAAAGCCCCCAACAAATTCAGTGAGAAAAAATAATAAAATTGAAAGTATTTGTATTGTTTCAAAGCACTTATGTTCTACATCTGTGCAAAAACATTCAGCTCTTTTATTAAAAACATAACACCTCTGACAATATAATCTATGAATGAACTGTTAATAATTACTTCACTCAAAACAAAACAAAAAAAATCCTCCTCCTGGTTTTACTAGCTTCTAGATATTATAGTAAATTTGTTTTCATTAGTACCATCAATAACTTTTACATTTCCTTATGGAGCAATTTTACTACTTTATTTTCTTCTCATCTCCTCATCTTTAATCTTGCTTGCAACTAAAAAGGGTAGAATCCACAAGGTAAGTGAAAGAACACTATTTGCCTCAGCACTATAGCATGCAAGTAGATCTATGTACACTGTCATTGTGCACTGTCATTGTTAGTGAACATTACTGTATATATTCAGCAATCTGAAGGGTATTAGAGCAGCAGCTGAGATTGTGTTCATTTTGTGGTACCTACAGTTCTTCCTTCTGTCTAACACGGCTCAGATAAGAACATGAAACTCTAATAAGGGATAAAAAAAATCAAGACCAGGATCAAAAGTAGTTCACACAAGGCTGGTACTAAAATGATAGCTATCTACAAAGATAAAAAAAACAAACCCGAGGTCAAATTATATTAAAGCCCTTTCTGAAGCATTGATTAAAAAAAAAATCTACTGAAGTAAGCATTTTAATGGAAATAAATATAGGGAATATTTTTATTAGGAAATAATATTTTATTATTTTTAAAGTATCATTAGAGTACTGAATATCAAAAAATAAACACATACAGCTTGGCTCTCCTAAAGAGAGTTAGGTTTTCCAGGTACTTAGACCTTCCTTAAGGCACTCTATTACTCTGAGGTCTGAGAACTAAATTGAACTTCAATGTTCAGAGTTACCGAGACTCCCTGCATCCCCTTGAATTAATCTGGTCATTGTTCTTTAAATCAATTAATTAAAAAATATTAGTTGCATCCCTAAACTTGAATGTTTACTGCACCTCTCAAGACAACCAAGTGTTCTGATTCTTTGAGATGTTGGATTTTACTGGAATCACCACAGTCACTGTAAAGGTGACAGTCTCCACATGAACAGAGAAAAACTAGGATTGGCACAAGCACCAGTAAACAAAATATAGCAGCAGGCCAGAGTAGGAGAAGAACCAAAATAGACAAAGCAAGCTGAGAACATAAACGTGACCTAGCATGTCATTCTAAAAATGACAGACACAGCACTGTTAACTATTTACCAGTCTGGCAATTTGATAAATTTGATGACTTTGAAGAGGAACAGTACAAATCTCAGGGATTTAGAGCAAAGAGAGCAGTGTAGAGGTGCTATGCTAATCCTCTGCAGAGAAATTAATTTTTTCTATTCAGGAAAAAAATGGATGTGGTGAGCATGTCAAACTAACAGGGAATTTCTGCTTTATATTTATTTCAGATTAAACAGTCATGGATATTTGAGCTTCTGGACAAGTATGTTATAAAAAACATGAAGATTTTTGTGTCTTGGTTATGCCTCAGCTGGGTTTGTGGATGAGTTAAAGCGAACACCATAGGGAACACACAGTAACATGTATTGCTGAAACATATATGTAGTAAAATTAATTATGTGTATTCTGACATTGCATAGGAAACTTACTTTGTAAATTTCAAGAATGAACAGAAAATGTTTCTTATAGGAAATGAAAATTTTAGAAAAAAATCTGCACCTTGTGTTTATCATATAATGGAAATGTTTATTTTAATGTAGGTTGAGTGTGATGCATATATATTTAAATCTCATGGTTTGTTGAGCCACATATAATAAACTCAGTGAATCATTGTATTTGCAGCCTTTGGAAGAATTTATTATAATAATCCCATATCCACAACAAGCTTTAAACACTTTAATTTACATAGAAAATGCAAAAGCATTTTCCAGATCTTGACTGCCTCTGAAATGCAAATAATTGCATTTTCAGTGGGAAGAAGTTGGTGTTTTGCTTATCTACCATATGGTAGAGTAGTGACTTCCTCCATCCCTAGTGATCACACAATTGGACTTTATGATCTTTCTTTTTCAGTCTTTCTTCTCTGTCTGTCTTCTTAAGGTAACAGAGATACCACCCCTATTAATTACTTGGTAACTTAAAATATTGTAGAATACACTGCTTAGAGTCACATGAGTCAGCTGTGATAAGGTAAAAAATTCCAGCAACTTCAATACCCTGTGCCTGTGTTTTATGGTGTAGTTTCTAGATGAAACTATCTAGAAATGTCTGCATAAACCAAAACACCCATAATAATTCAGTGATATACCAATACTTTTTTATAGTTTAGCAACAGAAGTATTTAAATGGTTGTGTGTTTAAAATTTGTCTGGATACAGTTAGGTTATAATTTCTTTCTGCTTCTCTTGATCAAATTCAGATAAATAATCAGGACTCAATCTTTTCCTTCGTGTTGTTTTCAGAACATAAAAACATTGAAGATATTCTCAGCCAAGAGGAATATAAAAATAAGGGTGTAAAAGTGTACAGTCATGAATATATCATACCAGAAAGAGTTAGCTATTTTAGGATATCATAGATGTTCTTCAATTTAAAAATGCATTACTGTGTCACCACACTTCTTCATATAATGATTCATGCAATTTTCTCTAATTGTAAATGCACCATGAAAAAGGATTCCTGATTGGATTTTTCATATATTTCTATGGAGATTGGCAATAATGATAGCTCTGTGATGAACAGAAATTTGCAAATTCATTTTTTTCTTTATTTACTCTTCTGATTGTTATCCATATACAAATGTAAAAGAACACCGAGTCAGCAGTAGTTAAATTTTCTTCAGCGCATAGGATAGTTAAGCATATTATGCAGTTGGACTAGAAATGCTGGTAATTAGAGTTATTGAATCTGGCTGGAAACAATTACATTAATTTCCATTGGTTTTATCACAGTGCTCAAAAATGTTATCAAACATAAAGATAAATGCATGAAATCCCACTAATATAAGGTCTTGTTATGGCCATAAAACAAAGCTAGTTAATAAATGAGAGAATGTAGAATAACCTATAATTTTATGGGTGTCTCTTTGTTTTTCTCTAAGCTCATGACAAGACGATGTAGGCCTGGATTCAACCTTGGTGTAACTCCACTGAAGTTAGCTGAGATACACCAACGTGGTTTTGCCCCAGAGGATTTTAGATTCATTTATTTTAAATGAAGTCTATACATATTTTAAAATGAGCATTGCCCTTCAGAATTCCAAAGTAGTGAGTGTAAAAAGAAAGACATCCTGAAATATAAAAGAAAATGTGTGTGATATTAAGTATTTTAGGACAGAAAATCAAACAATTTAACCACATTTTCAGCCTCATTCATCCGACCCATTTTGCTTATGCAACGCCTGTGAATTGAACTCTGGTGAAGAAAGGAAAGGGCAAATCATATGCCCCTTGTGCTTCTGACTGACTTGGAACCTTCCTAAAAGGGACCACATCACCCACTTGTTGGGCATGCTGTCATACTCAGAAAAACAGAAGTAAAGCGATGATGTCTTCAGGTATGGTATGCCACCCCCAAGACAAAAGGGTGAGTAGAGTCTTTAGTTCACTTTTTAAAAATACATTTACAGTGTACTGCTGTCTGAAGAGAGTTATGGGCTGCTCAGAGACGTGCATGTTCAATCCCTCCCCCAAATCTTCCCCAGTGTGTAGAAAGGTGGGAGAAAATGCAGAGGTTATAGAATGCCACTTTACTCTGCTGTCAGAAATGGAAGTTAATTTTTAAAGGGATGTAGGATCAGTTGCTGTGTTTGTATTGCTACATGAATTTCAGACCTAGCAATGAACTAAGTGTTCAAAGTGTTCAAAGTCCCCTCTTCCACTGACTGTTGTTTTTTAGCCAGATGTATGCCCTGGCGTCCTCCTCTTGGCTTCCAGCTGCTGCTTCAAAAGACTGCTGAAAGTCCTGAAAGTCCTGAATTGTGTCTGTAAGCTTCATATTAATGTATGAGACATTATAGGGCAAAAGAATAGCTGCATCTGGCTGTGTATGAGCTACTGTACTTCCTTCTATGAAACATAAGGACAATATCACTACCATTTGCTAAAGTCTGAGCAGGATGGAGAGGAAAGCATGAAATATATTTCCTTTCTGCTATCAGTTGAAAGGACTGAATCTACTTGAATGTGAAGCTATAGTAGAAATCATATCTCCATATCAACCATAGTTATAGGACTCCTTCCTTGAGGCAGTGTATAAGGATTCTTGCTATGTGTGAGAGGTTAATAAGGGAATACAATTCCTCTGAAAAATAAGGAGCTTTTATCAGTTTTTGTTTGTATATTTTTGCGCTTATGCAAGTCTATTCTCTTGTGGCACATTCAGCAGGATTAAGCTTTCCTTAAGTAAAAGCAGTGTTTTAGGAATCATGGTAGGCAGATTTACAAATATGTACATTGTATCTAAACAGGGAAGAAGAAGACATCTGTTGGGCTGTAGCTACCCTCCCTTACCAGTGAGCACATATACTACTCAGCACGAAATTACAGCCAGCTAGGATGTGTGAACACGCTGCTTCTTTTTTACACAAGACACTCTCTGAGGTTCTGCAATATGCTCTGCCTTGAAGAATCATTATGAAGGAATCAAATCACTTGCCTATGCTAGTGACATAATCAGGCTGAATTTAGTAATATATTTGAAAACCTATAATTTATAAATTCTACATATTTTGTTGCTATATCTCTCCTTGCATTAATCAATTCATTATCAATAGTTACAGAACCTACAAAGAACATACAAGTCAGTACTGAGACATCAGACCCTGGATATACAAATGTTATAAATTCAGTATTAATCCACTAGGGATTATTTTTTCATGTTACCTCTGCTACAGGCTGAAAAGTGAGAACCAAAAGAGCCAATGTCACAAAGGAGAGGAATTTGAGAGTCTGGCAGTAGAATGCAATAAAGAGAAAGAAGGTTATTGTTAACATTTGTGTCATAAATATTTCTCTTCCCTCTGCTTAGATATTAGGCTGACATTTTGGGTTAGGCATTCAGGTAAGATTTGGTTTCAGACCAGAAAAACTCTCACACAGTGTGCTGGTTTGAGATTGCTTGACATTTTGGTGGGCAGGAAAATAGCCACCCCTGGAAGTGAGGTGTGCCTGTGGATTTCCCATGAGCCCAGTGCAACACCAATTGTGGGCCAAATTTAAAGACAGACAGGGAAATGAGCCAATCAAAAGTGAAATTTGTCTCAGTAGGATATACATTTGCACAGGACTGCCCGGGAATCGCTCTTTGGTTTCCGGCCTTGAACAGGTACAGAGCTGCGGGCCGTGCCCTCGGCCCAGCTTTCCCCTCCCCAAGGCCACAGAGGCCTGCGGGAGGGGAAAGGCCGGGCCGGACCATGCCAGGAGCCCCTCCTGAGGGAGATATCCCGGCCGGTGGTGGGGAGGATGGAAAGGAAGAGCGATGCCCCGTGCCCTGCCCCGGTCTTCCCCCAGAGTCCAGTGGGGGGGAGGATTGGATCGTGCCGGGCCAGGCCGGGAGAGAGAGAGCCCCCACCCCCCC
>VXBU01014342.1:88448-99335 GCA_013400315.1 Bombycilla garrulus | reverse complement strand
CTAAAAGCTGATACAGCCCATGGGCAGTTGTGAGAGGACTGTCCCGTGGGGGGGGCGATGTTGCACAATGGCAAGACGCGGGCGAGCCATTTGTGAACCGTGTGGCCACAAGAGGACTGGTATTCTTGTGGGGGATCTATGGCAAAGCAGGAGGGACTCTGCTCCTCCTGTTGGGTTGGGGAAATGATTGTTCAAGGGGTGGATTGACTGAAAATCCTAGGTTTTGTCTTTTCATGTGGTTTTGGTGGGAGAGTGAACCGTAGGTGGGGGAGGATGGATGTTTTGAAAGTTTCCTTCTGGTTTCTGTTTTTTTTCTTCTTTTTAATGTTAGTTAATAAAGTTTCTTCTCTATGCTTTAAGTTGGGTGACTGTGCTCCTTTTTTGGTCCTACCTCACAGCAGAAATTGAGAAAAATATATTTTCATGGGTGCACTGGTCTTTGGCTGGTGTCAAACCATGACACACAGGTATTTAGGTTAGTCTGTTGCAAAGGTTCGACTATGTCTCTCCCATAGAATTGGCTGTATTTTGATCCATAGATATTCTATAGAATGAAAGCTGTAATTTTTTTTCCTTAGATTCCTATCAGTTTCTTCTGACTTTTATAATTAGTTAAAAAAAAGATCACAGTAACACAGGAATTGTTACACACTTTGAGATGAGATTTTACAGATTATGTTTATGCTGGCATGCTTCTAGAGCAGCAGGTATAGACACGAATGACTGGGAGACCACCAGCTATGCTGAATGCATGCGGAAAAATACCTCTTCCTTCCCATATTCTCAATTTGTTATTAGGAAGATTGATACTGGCTTCTTGTGTTAAGTGTTACAGATATACTACGAACCAGAAACTCTTAGTGAATGACTTCCTTTCAACACAAACAGGTGTGTAAACTAATTTCATCTGACCTGCAGCCAGAGAATGCTTATATTATCAGCCTCTTACTATACCTTTTCTCTTTAACTGCAGTTTTCATTTTGATTCCAGTAGTGGTAAAGACAGATTAATCTGTAATTAACTACATAAATCTAAACTGTATTATTCTTAGCTTGAGGAACACTATACTGTTTATCATTTATTGAAAATAACAGTGTTATTACAGAACTAAAGCAGATGTTAATACCAATGGAACATAATTAATTGGTTCATCTATTTTGATATTTAGAGTTAAAACTCAACAGAAATAATAATTGGGGGATGAAGAGCTCAGATCTGAACCCTTATTTAGATAGATGATCAGATATCAGCTCTTGTTGGAAGTCAGAATTTTATTGGGGGAGGAGATTACTTGGGTTTTGTTTGTTTGCTTTTGTTAAGTATTGCTGTAAATGGCTGATTTTTATTTTCTAAGGATAAAATGCAAAAATAGGTTGTCCTTTAAGTTTTCTTAAATGAAATATGCCTACAGTCAGTCCCCTCACTCTTTCACTAAGGGCAATACATAGTCCTGTAGATGTTCTTTATAAGCAGCACACTCAATTACTTCTGTGTGCTGCATTCTGATCTTTTTATTGGTGCCCTGTATGTCCTTTCACTACATCTGGGATATGCTAATCAGACTCCTGACACAGACTAAAATTTATTGATCACATTATCCCTGAAATGTTTTTGGGTTTGTTTTTTTTGGTTTTTTTTTTTTTTTTTTTTTTTTTTTTTTTTTTTTTTTTTGTTTTTTTTTTTTTTTTTTTTTTTTTTTGTTGTTTTTTTTTTCCCTCTGGCTCAGCTCCCTGTTCCTTCTGCTGATTAAAAAATGTGATTCCACACCAAACAGTGCATGTCTTTAGTTGGCATTAGCTTATGAATTCATGCCCTGAGTCCAAACAGTTGTTGGAAGAAGTCCTGCTTCTCTGCTGTGACTCCCTTGGTGCAACATATACTGCTTAAGCTTTGTTGAAGTCTCTGAAGATCATGAAAGTTTCAGAACACTTCTGTTTTGATGAGTGGGAGGAGCTGACAAATGCTGGAAGGATTGAAAAATTTGTTTTCTTATAGTCTAGATCCACCTAGTGAGCACCATACATACATACATACATACATACATACATACATACATATATATATTTTTTTTAATGGAGGAATCTCTGAAAAGAAAGAAGAATTATACTGCTTTGCCAGGCAAAATTGTTACAGGCAACTGTAAAGACAGGTGCCTGCCAAGGAAGGCAGGAGCTTCTCTTGGAATAGAAAAAAATGCAAACCCCCTCCCTCCAAATTATTATAATTTCTAAAATTAAAGGGTTCTCAGGCAAAGATATGAGGATAGGAATAACAGTTCTTTAATATGTATAAACAAAATAAAGTAAAACAAAAAAACCAACAAACTCCAACTTAATATGAAAATTAGAGCAAGATGCAGTATTACAAAGATACTAACCTGATAGTTAGAATACAACCTGACACCCTTTCAGTCAGGGTGTTGGTAGCAGTCCAGTTTGAATGGTGGCTCCAGTAGTGCTCCTGGAGTGACAGATGGTTCTGTTGAAGCAGAGATCCTGTTGAAAGGCAGAGTTTTCCTCCAATGGTCCAGTGGTGATGTTGAAGGGTCTGGTCCTTCCTCTGGGAATCCAGTGGGAGAGAAGTCTGCTCCTCTAGGAATCCAGTAGAAGGCAGATGCCTGTTCTGTCCAAATGCCCAGATTATATCCAGGTGGGAATGCTTGGCTCCTCCCCCTTGGCGGAGCATCTCACAATGGGCTGATGTCATTCTATGAGTCATCTGGTGGGTCCTTGATTGCCCATTAAACAGGAAATGGCTCCCGGAGGGAGTTATCTATGACTCATGGGGCAAGGCGTTGATGGCCCATTAACAGGAGATGGTCCGGGGGAGGAGGTAAGGAAAACACTGCCCCTCCTGGTTTTAACAGCTCACGAAGATGGAGATAGAATATACACCTGCTGGCATATTTTACATGGTAACCTAGGACACAACTCTTATGAATGACAAGATAAGGGATTCAGAAAGGCGTAATATGACTTAGAAACATTTCCACCCCTGAGGTCTTTCAGCAGGTCATAGACATTCTGGTCCTAATGCGAGAGAATATTCTATCGGCTTGGTTATAACCATTTGCATTATATCCCTACATTTGCAGGTTCCTTAAGATGCTCTTTGTATGCTCTGCATGAGACACCAAAGCATGCACAGTTTTTTATAGTTAATCAATTTTAGAGATAAGTTTTGTCATAGATAGCTAGGGAAGAAGTGCCAGCTTTCTAACTAAATGCTCCCTTATTTTGTAAAATGAGAATTCAAATTTGAGCCAACTTCAAAAACAATACACAAGTGGTCTTTGCTCTAAGTGTTAAAATTACACAAAAATTATTTATCCAGTGGATTTCCACAATTTCAAAAGAAAATCTGACAGATACTTAATTAAGTATAGGAAGAAAAGTACAATCTTAACTTGGCACTGAAAATAAAATCATGAACCTATTTTTGTACTGAACCTATTTAAATATGTAGAAATATTTTTGGCTTTATATTATGTTCCTTTCATTTCCATATTATGAAAGAAGTAAAATTTCAAAGAAAATGAACAGTCTGATTTAGAATCCAATCAGAGTCTGGACATCTGTTTGGCTTCTTGGTCCAAAAGCCTTACAAATAACAGGCTCACTGACTTATATGTTATTAGAGACTTAATATCAAGACTGGTGCTGTTAATCTTTCATCAACAAAGGGTCTACCATTTTATATTTTCATAGCAAAACAGAGATTGAAAAAAAATATTTCATTTTGACACATGCAAACAATTTATCATACTGCTTTCTTTTAATCGTTGAGGGACAAAAGAAAAGGCTATAATTGCATTATTAGCTTCAGATACAAGGTTAAGAATCTTTTATATCCTAATAGGAACCTATTAATAAAATCTTATTGGAAGGTATAGCAGCATCACTTACAAATATATATCGACAAATACATATTAACAACATACAGGTTTTTCAGTTAAAAACTGCACTGATTAAAAGGATGTATAAATCCCTTCAACACAAGTTTAATAAAGAAATTCTGCAAAACAGTGTGCATGTCATGTAAAGTGATGTTAAAAGAATGGCCATCTCCATGGCCAGCTGCTCTGGCTGAGGACTCCCTCTTGCCCAGCTGTCAGAGCCAATTTTGAGGATGAGGGGTCTCTCCCAGGCTGAGGGGTGCAGTGGCTGTTTTCTTATTTGCAGGTACAACCAGTAACAATGCTGCTCATTTATTCCAGAGACAGACACACACACACATACAGACAACACACACCCATATGCAGGACACTGGTATGGCTGGTCACACAGGTGTCACAGGGAAAGCACTGCTGTCAATAGAGCAGAGGGCTGCAGAGGCAGGAGGTCACTGGTGCAGGCTCACAGACAGCACTCTCCAGGTTCACAAACACATGCACATTTGTGGTTCCCTCGGGAATCAGCAAGGCCTTTTTGTCCAACTGGCACCCCTGCCACCTGGTCCCCTCACACAGGTGCACGGATCTCCTCTTTGCTGGCTGGTCCAGATTGGCATTTACTGCACACAGGCAGCAGTCCCACAAGCACCCCACAATCCCCTGCAAACCCTCCACCCACCAGATAGCCCTGCTCCCCCCTTGTCAGCTGGTCCAGCTTAAGGTTTGCCAGAGAACATTCAAGCACACTGACCAGAGCCCCAGCAGCCAGCACATGGGACATGGCCTCTGTCCTGTGGTGCCACCAGCACAGAGCTCCTCACTCACACTGGTGCCCCAAGTCTTTTGGGATCTGCACCATTCCCACTCCATGGTTGGAGGTTGAAGATGCCCACTCATCCCAGTTGCTGAGACCACGCTCGCTCCCACAGCTGACACCACAGGCTAGGGGTACCCATAACTTCAGACTGTGTCCAGTAGCTGGCACCAAATTCCAGTCACACATATACAGGTCTCACCAGTAGCTGGAATTCAGCCATTGTATTGCACAAATACACACACGATAGAGAGTGGGACTACACAGAGAGTTAAGAAAATGTTTAAGAATGAGATACAAGAAGATTGGATATACTGAGGTGATGGGATACAGGGTTCAGTCAGAGAAGTGTGCTGACTGACCCATTTTTCATGTAGCTGCTCCCTTTTACACCATTTTCTGTTTGCCCCTCACTTCATTGCTCCCTGCTTGTCCTTACCCTGCACATTGCCTCACCAGTTGGCATAGTCCCACTGACCTCCTCCCATGTACCTAAAAACAGTGTCCTGCTTTGCCTGCAGCTTCCTGAGAGCACATCATTTAGTGCTAATGACCACGTTTGTTTTCTGTTCCCTTTCTAAACATTAATTGCTCAGGTTTTATGTCTGTGTGTTGTCTTCCACCCCTTCCTTATCCTTCCAGCTGAATAAGGGAACATTCTCACCATCCATATTCCCTTAGTGATTTGGGTGACTAACCACAATTGTTTATATCACAACCCCTGTTATCTGTGTGGTCAGGCTTATCTCTGTGTGCTCTTCTTGATGGCTCCTTCAACCAGATAACCTTAATAGCACAGACAAGCCCCTTACATTTACCCTCATATATTATTTTCAGCCACACTTAGCCACTTTGGAGGAGAAAACACATGTAAATCATACAAAAAAGAAGAAAGTAAGGAAAGAATGTGATTAAAGATGTCTTTTTATGAAAAAAAATTGAGTTAATATTATATAAAGCAGAATCGTCCTACAGTTAATGATACATAAGGAGGAGTACCATAAACAGAGGAGAAAGAAATTCTAGAAAGGTTTTCAAACAACTCGTTTGTTAAATCTCTCAAATGAAGTAATTCTTTCTCATATGCACAGAATCTTGCAGAGCACTAGAAGCCTTACCTGCATTTACAGATTAAAATCACAGCTGTACATGAATACAGTTTATACAGTTGGTTAAACTCTGAGTTTATACTTATATTTCAACATACCATTTTGAATATAAATGCTTAGCCAATATTTCTTTTTCAATAGTCTTTTATTACTAAGTAATTATGTCAGGAAGAGATTCTTCTATTTCCTATAGGAATTTTTCTTTGAAACTCAAATTTAGGAGAAAAAACCACCTTTATGAAGTATTAACTTAATGAAAGCTATGAAGTAATCCTGTGAGCTCCTGCTCATCTAAAGATCTATTCTAAATATTCTCATTTAGGGAATAAAAATGTATTTATGCTTTGAGTGTTGATAAATCACAGTAACAGTAATTTATTTTTGTTTTCTGACCTCTGATATATTCTTTCATTTGTTCCTTAAAGAATACCTTTACACAGTCTCTTTGCCTCATTTCATTCTACTTTCTTCTCTTATTCTTGGATTTCACTGTTATGTAGATTGCTATTTTCTTTCCCACAGCTATAACTTCAGAAGCAGAATCTTCTAGGGGAATGATTTTCTCTTGCTGTGCTCCCAAGGGTCTAGTTATGCCCTATATAGTGATGTCCCTGGTGACTATTTTGTTTAAATGTGGAGAATATCTATTTTACTTTTGTATTTTAGCAATGAAAAAAAATAGTATCAGTCACAGCAACAACAATAGCATAATTGAAAACCTGTAGAGAAAAAAGATGAGATCCACTGCAGACAGGTCAATAAGCAAAATCCAAGATGACATTTTAGCCCCAAATATTGAATATCAAAATATCCAGATGCAAATTTGTATGTTGAAAGAAATTAAGATGAAACAACCTCTTATTAGCTTGCACCGTGATCTGGCAGTGGGGTTAGAGATGGAAATCTTCCCACAGTTATTCTTGAGCTGCCACTTTTTTAGAAATTGTATATTAGATCCTCCTTTTTATTTGAGTAGAAATAAAACATCTGAGTGGGAAAACCTGTGAATTACACAGAGAAATTAGATACTTCAAAATGCCCATGTGTTGATTAGGGATTTAGGAAATATGGAGGACTAAACAGTTAGTACCTGAAATCCCATTGCTTTTCAGTCTCAGGACTCTGACATATCTGCAGGCAGATATGCTCATCAAATTAAAAAGAAATGACTGTAGACTATCTAAGCATCTATAATAAATTACTGCCCAAGGGCCACTATTTCCTGCCAACTTTATATAGAGAGTTTTATGAATCATGCAAGAAATTGGTGATAAAGATAAAATATCCATTTCAGTCCAGCAGTTTCAGATCCATATCTCACCATGACCACTTGTTATAGGCTAATTATATAACAAAGCTGCATCACTGTGCAAATCAAAGTGTATGATTCATGAGACCAGGGCAAAAAGGAACAAAGTGGAAGCATAGCTGAAGTGCAATTGTTACGAATGATAACTTAGGAAGAAGGCTGGGCAGCTTCTGACTGTACAGTTTTCCAATCCAGTTTCTTGCTGGGCCCAGCCAGCCAGTTATTGCACCATTTCATTCCCTGCTGTAGCAAAGCTGTGGAAATCTGAGCTCCCTTTGCTGCTGGCTCTAAAAGGAGAAGCTGGGACAACAGCTTCTACAGAGGGAGAAGCCCCTCCTATCTGAAGTTGTCAGATCTCTCTTTTTTTTGTCCTGTTCCCCCCAGCTGTGATGTGGAAACTATGAGCTTTGTGCATCCACTGTATCCTTTCTTTGGCATGACTGGCCTAGCCCCTGGTCTCTCTTGCAGTAGAGAAATTGCACTTCATTCAAAAACTCATAAGACTGCTCAAGAAGTCATCCAGCATTTCAGTCTCTGCTCAGTGGGATGTTAATGCCTTTTATACCAGTATAAGTTTAAAATTTCTGAGCTCTTGCAACTTGCTACTCTCAAAAATTAATTTGAAATCATTTAGACAGCGTTTCAAACTGAAGTGTAAAGGTGTCGGAACACAGGGGGTTCCTACGACATTCTTTAATAAACCGAACCCTGTCCAGGAGGCTTTTCAGCCCTGGCAGGAAGGTCGGAGACCTTGCCTGCCACCAAGAGTGCCTGTGGCTTTGATTTTAACCCATGGAACAAGTTACCAACTTTATATGGAGAACTGCAAGTCACAAAAGTTTAAGTAGTAAAATGGTAGTAATTATGGAGCAAAAGAAAAAAGTTTGGGGTTTTGTACAGGGGGTCTGAAATTCTGTACAGGGGTTGTGAGAGACAAGATGGAGAATTTTTACACCTGGTATGTTATTTCTTCTTCTTGCCATCCATCTTTTAGTCAGGGTGGCATTTTTGGATTGGTTTGTCAGAAAACTGGACAATATAACTATGCTTATTTGAAAGCAAANTATGAGTCATGGGGTGGGTCCTTGATGGCCCATTAAACTCAAATGGCTCCCGAGGGAGTTATCTATGACTCATGGGGCAAGGTGTTAATGGCCCATTAACAGGAGATAGTCCAGGGGAGGAGGCAAAGAAAAACATTGGCCCTCCTGGTTTCAACAGTTAATGAAGATGGAGATAGAATACAGACCCTCTGGCACATTTTACATTGTAACCTAGGACAGTAACGTAAGTGTCACAGATTGGGAATTAGCAGTAAACATTAATTAAGTAGTTGATAGTATAAAAAGACGGCTTGGGCTCGGGGGCGGGCAGTGTGCCTCGAACTCCCAAGCAGGTCAAAAGGCAGCAGGGCAGAAAGAAACTGTATTAGATAAGTTAATAATAAACGACCTTGAGAACAACAGCCGAGGACTCCAGACAGATCCTTCAGCAAGGCAGGTTGGAGAAAAGGACTTTTTACACATTGTGGGATTGCCTGGGACAGGGTGGACTCCCACATAAAGGCAGCTATCAAAATTTTAATAACATCAAAAAAAAGAAAGCTTTTTGGGGTTATAATTTTTAATTTTTATTGAGAGCAGAAGAGACATAATATCAGCTTGCTGTTGGCTATTTATGTACAAATCTCTGTCAGTTTAAGAAGGATTTTTTAAAAAGACTGGGCAATCAGAAAAGTAGTTTCATTTGTTGGTTATTTAGAATAGTCAATCACTTTTTGTACCTCTTGCTTATTTTAAAAATAGCCAATAGGAACTAGTAAGTATTGTCTCTGTTACTAAGGAAAATATATTTTCACTGTTTTAAATAAACAAAAGTGTGCAAACCTAAGCAGAGATTCCTTTTATTGTTGATTCCTGGCATATAAGTTTCTTTAGGCCCTGCGAGGTTGCATTAGCCACAGTAACAGCATGTCGAATCTGAAATAGTAAGGAAACAAATTAGGAAACGCACCAGCATGTGTAATGGATAGAACCAATTTATCTATCTATTCTATAATTCTTTAAAGGAGCAATCTATTTAAGCAATGTATTGGGAATGTTTTAAATAATTTTTAAGGGATCTGCACAACAGTTTCCTGTATTGTACAGCAAGCTGCTACTACTCAGAAGTTTTGGGGCCAATTCCTGGTTCACATGATAGAAGTGTTACCAGTATCATAAAATATATGCAAACATATGTTATGAAGTTAATGCTAAGATAGAAACAGATTGGGTTGACAACATCCTGGAGACTGCATTAATGAATCATTTGCATTAAGTCACTTCAGTTAAAAACTTTATATTCTGTTTACTAATTTTCTCAGCCTGAAGAGAGGTAATTTTAAAACAGTAGTGAAAAGAAAATACTCAAGAACTCTTGGTTAGATAGGTACTATAAGTATTTCCCCTTCCATGACACAGGGTTTTTCCCTATATTGTCTCTGTACTTTCTTCCATTACCTTTTTAATGTCTAATTTCCTTATTTTTCAATACAGGGAGAGAGATTCTTTCATTTCAAAAGACATTCTTATGTCTCAGTTTTTCTCCCAATTTTAAGGATCTTCTAACTAAGAGAATTTTTGCAATGAGGTCTCTCTGTGTGTACAGTTTCTACCAGAATTTCCATACTTGACACTTTGAAGCCGAATAGACAAAATTATAATTTTTTTGTAATGATTATTTATTTGTTTTTGATTTTACTTTTACCTAAATGCTTACATATCTATAGACAAAGACATTAAAAATAATTTTGTAACATATGTACCACTTAAAACTTTTCTGAAACCAATTTTAATATTTTTTGGCAAAAAATAAGGTTATTCTTATAGAACATTCTATAGTTCACATACAGATAATTGGCCATCTACTTTAGGAAAATTGTTTTCAAAATAATAAGCATATAAAATTGGAATGGTCTGGAATTTCCTTATTTCAAAATTTGTCATTAAGAGACATAGTTTGTATTGTTTTGTACAGAGTTATGATAATGTATAAGTTTGATATTAAAAAAATATTTTTCTGACTAAAGCCACCTGAAAAGCATGGAAGTAAATAACTAATAATAATTATCTACTGATTTTACACCGGTGTCTCTTGTCTGCTAATTATGGCTCTGGCCTCTCTCTTTTCTATATTTTTAAAGAAAATTGTAAGTCATTGTCAACAAGCCTTTGGCTTGTTCAATCAAAGTTCCTTTCATAATACTTTCAAAATTTAGGATGTGTTTGTATTTAAAAAGCTGCAGCCAGGGATATTACAAAAGAAAAGAATGTCTAGAGAAATACCTTGGGGAAGATTAATATTATCTTATTGAGGATTTAAACTGAGTGACAAAAGAAAATTTCTCTTCAGATACCTAAAGTAAAAGCCATCAAATATCAATACTTAAAACAAAATGGGAAGATTTACCAGGAAGATATGTCTTGACATGAAAAGGTATTGCCAAATATGCACAATACAGAATAAAAATATAGATGTGTTACTCATGATAGAGGACTCAGAAAAGGGTTAGGCTCATAAGTCAAAGAAATATGATTTCCAAGAAATTAGAGATGAAATTAAAAACTAATTAATCAGATTTTTAACTGAGGAAATTCCAAGGAAGACAAACATTTTCTACACTATTTCACTTTGAAGAATTATTAGATAGAATTTTGATTTAATTAAAATGCATTTAAATATTTATGATGAAACAGTTCCCATGTGTTTGCTTAAGTACCT